>JAKUCV010006992.1:42254-110609 GCA_028386065.3 Turnera subulata | reverse complement strand
CCACGTTTTTGCAGCACCCAAAACACTCTGAAAACACTCTTCTTCTTTGTGAAAGAAGCTAGAGCACTTGCACCCCAAAACACACTTGATCCCGTAAACTGTTGCTAGCACATCGGTTCGGGTGAGCTCGAGAGTTGGATCGTGTGACGGTTCAAGCTAATTCACGGTTCGTGTGGATACCGTAGAGGAGGGGACGTTTACATCCTGCTCTTGCTGGTTCTATACTTATAATTAGGTGAAAGATCCTAATCTCCAAGTAAGTAAAAATTGTTATTCGGTTTTGTAGCCTCACATGTGGTACTAGGGTAGTTTCCTATCTTTCCGCTGCTTGATGAGCCTTTGTATGAGTGTCATATAGCTCTTAGGAAACTTACAGATGAGACCACTGAGTGACCTTCCTTTAGATCTGATGCCCACTTTAGGTTCATGCATTCTCATATCTAGACTTGTCTGCATCACGTTTCAATTCTGTTTATGTTCTAGTTCGGTTATTTTGGAATGCTTCTGGATATTATGCTTTTTGGTTAGTTTTGGCACTGCTGATGCCAGTTCGTTTGAATTTATGTTGAACCTCTTTATACTTTATATCTATAATGTTCTATCATATCGCGGTATATTACTTGATCTCAATTCAGGGTTATGATCTTTTCCTTCCTTATACCTTTTTTTTGGTGATGCCAAAAGGGGGAGAAAAGTGGGTGTGTGAAAAACACACAATGTTGGTTGATTTGTGAATTGTGAATGATGATTTCGATATCAATGCAAGCTTATATTTTGGATGCTTACACTTATTGATATCGATTATTACTCCAACCTATCTTCTCTATTGATTCGTGCTTCATTTGGAAAAATCCTTAAGTTAGGGGGAGAGTCATAGGTTGAGGGGGAGCTCAAATCTTAGGTTGTTTCAAAATCTCACATACTTGTGTTTTTCATATAAGTTTGTCATCATCAAAAAGGGGAAGAATGTTGGGTTAAGGTAATTAACATGTGCGTTAGTGACTAATTAATTAGCTAATTCGTGCTAATTAATTATTTAATTTAATTACCTAATCATGTGCTTAATTAGTTTTGATTAATGACAAATTAGGTTTATGAATATTTTAATCCACCACCCAAACCCTTGAACTAAATAATAAAATCAGATTTTATAAGATTTAAGGTTAGTGGGATTGGTATGTGTGCTAAGGGTATTATTTTATTAAGCCTAAGTCTCTTTCATACCCATGGACCACATTGTTTTTTTTACAATTTTGAGGCATTTGTTGGAGATACTCCTATACCCTATGAATCGGAAATCAAGCATGAATCAACCTAGAAAATGTTTGTTTATTGATTTGGGCAAAGCTTTCAACGATTCATCTCTATCTAGCCCCAACTTAGGATCATCAAACATAGGTACCCAGTCAGCCTGTGCTGGCTTTCTGGAAGATTGAGGTAATTTGTTGTAGACGCTCACATGCTCTATGAACCTGGTATCTAACTTAGTTTATCTCAGAAAATATTGGACTAAGAATCTGGGTAGGTCTCACAACGGTTAGATTTCATTTTGATCATCATAGGATCTCCAAACCTAGGAGTCTGCTAAGCTTTGGCTGATTTTCTTGTACCTTAGAGCCATCTGCTAGAGGTGCTCCTATAAGCACAAAACCCGCAAGTTTGTTTCTCTCTGTTGTGCAGGAAAGGACTAAAAAGCTCTCACAATGACTCATTCTGATTCAGTCCAATCTAAAAGATTCAAACCTAGGCAGCGGCTCAGCATGTGCAGACTACTTTCTGGAATTTGAAGTGATGAACGTTTTGGCGCCAATGATGCCAAATCTCGAGGAAGCAGAAAGTGACACCTAGCCGTTGGATGATGAGGCTACCACTTCTTCCAGCCTCTATAAATTGAAGGAAGACCGAAGAACTCAAGTCAGAGCTGTCATTACGCAATCTTGAAGTTATACTACTTGAGTTACATTTGCAGTTCTCCAAAAGAGCCTAAATTGATTCCTCAAAAAAAAAAAAAAGCTTAAATTGAGTGATGTCTTAAAGGCTAGGGCATTGAGCTTAATTGTACATCTTCTTCACATTGTCATTGAAGATTCCTTACTGTGAGATCAGAAACACCTTAGTGGGAACTTGAGATTAGTTTGCTAAGGCGGGATTTAACAACCCGGGGAAGTTTGTGGTGAGTGATAAGTTTGAGCTTAGCATAGGAAAAAGCTTGTAAAAAGTTATGGTTGAACCTGAAAAAACCAAAATATAATGAATGTTAGAACTCTCAAGGTAGACTTCTTGAATAGTGAATGTAGTCTTTAGTGGCAAACCACTCTAAATTATTGTGCATATTTCTCTAACCTTACCTACTTAATTGTGCATAAGTATATGTCTTAATATTCTTAATCTGCAAAATCTGGTTCAAGACAAATTTAACATCATTCGTGCTAAATCAATGCTTAAGCAGAAAAGAGGCTAATTCACCCCCTCTTAGTCTATTTGGGCCTACAAAAACGGATAGTTTGCGCTTGACTATTTTAATGCATAAAAAAATGACCAGGAAAACTAGATGGTAATGGGGGTTATCATTAAATTGAAGTGAGATTATTAGGCGGCACGTCACACTCCACCGGCAGAACTAAGTTAATTAACACAGCCGTGAAAACTACATTCCATCCACCAATTCGCAAGCAACTCGAGAGACTTTAAAACTTGGAAGGCATGTCGCTTAATACATGATTGACGCCCATTCACATTCAGTCGTTCACTTCGGGGAAAGACAGGATACGGTTGAAGCAGGGTCTTCTTAGTTTAAGCTCTCGTCTTCACCAATACAAAGAAAATAAGAAATGAGCACGGAAGTTGTTAAAGAAAACATTAAAAGCAAAGCAAAGCAAAGCAAAGAAGACATACATACTACTGTTACATCATTCCCAAGTAGATCAGGAAACCCTATCCGTTTTCACACTTTTATCTTCACAATTGAGCTTGCTTCCACTCGATTGAGATTAAAAGAATTCACATCAACAAAAAAGAGAGAAATTTTCTACCAAAAAGAAACAAAAGAGGCAAAATAGCCCCACAAACCTTACTAACTAACTATTTCCGGTAGCTTACAAGCTTATCCGTGGGAGATGAATCAAACTCCGTTTTAGGAGCAAAAAAAACTTTTAAGGGTTTAATCTGTCAAAGAAGCAGAGATACACACAAAAAAGGCAGAGAAGCAATGTTTTATTGTGTAATTAATTATTTATACACAGGACAAAGTATATTTCTCTGAAACAAAAAAAAAAAATCAAACAGCCCTTGGGTAAAAGCCTTCCTCAATATTTACAGAGAAAAACAGAGCTCAGTTGCCAGCTACAAGCACCCACCAACGGAAAGAGAGAAAAATATTGTCTATCTAGGAATTCGTTTTAAACCCTTTTACATTATTCACCCTTCTTTACAACTTGATCGTTATTTCTTCTTTTTTTTTTTTTTTGGGGGGGGGGGGGGCGTGGTGTGGGGGTTTGGTTTCTGTTATTATTACTTTTTACAAGGGCAACACAACATAGATAGTTTACCGCTGGTGCTGCTCAGAAGGGAGCCTGAAGCGGACCTGGGAGGCCGGCGACTTGACGGCGACGCCGTGCCAGCAAATCCCGCCCCTGCACATCTCGTGGGCGTGGATATGATGATCCCTGGAGATCGCATAAGTGGCCTTGCGCGACACGTCCCACGCCAGGGTCGCCACCAGGATTAGACCCACCACCGTGGTCGACGCCACCAGCACGAACCCTCCACTAAAGTTCCGCCCACAGACCAGCCCGCACACCTTCATCCCCGCTATCACCGCCACGTAGATCGTCGTCAAGTTCCCTATCACCGCATCCGATATCGCCATCTCCCCCACCCGCACAATTTGGAGTTAGGGTTTTGTATTATTTAGTAGTAACAACCGAGGGTTGGGTCCCAAAATGAATGTCTCCTTCTTGGTTTGTTTATATGGGAGAGAGAGCTTATCCGCTCTGTTGTGGAAGGGAAAGTGGAAGAGGTATCTACTCTCCTCAGTTCTTTTATCACCCTAAGATATCCTGCCACGTGTTTCCTTTCTGCCTAGAGATGCGAGTAATTCTGCCTAGGTGGTTGTGCTCTTGTTTTGGCTTCATTATGTTTAACCCTTCAACTTTTGGCCAAACCACACTTAGCCCTGAAATAGTATTTAACCTCTTAAACTTTATAGACTTTATATTCTTTCATTTTAACTCATTTCCATTAGGGTTTATATATTTGTGTTAGTTATTTTAACGGAATACACGGCACATTTAATTTTTTCATTTTAATTTTTTAAAAAAAAATAAAAAGGAGAAAAAGATAGGGGAAAAAAAGGGACAAACCATCTAATGATTATTACTTTTTTGGGAAAAAAATAAAATATTTGTATTGTAGGGAAAAGAAAAATAAAGAAGAGGAAATCGGAGGAAAATTTTTTGTTTGAAAATATTTATTTTATATTATTTTATTTCTATAAAAAACAAAAAAATCATAATGGAAAAAGAAAGATAGAAAGAAAATTTCAATCATTAACATCCAACCATAAATATAAAATTAATTTTTGGTTTACTAAAATTTTATAAAAATGAAATTTTTGGTTTAAAAAAAAAGAAAGTTTCAAATTGACTCTTCAATTTTAAAAGATTGAGAAAGATGAAAAAAATATTCAAATTTTTTTTCTAATAACAATCTTCAACCAATTGTTTTCTCCTCTCCCTATAGAAAAAATAAAATAATTTTTTTTCTAATTTGTTAGTTTTGAAACCTACTTTTACTCCTCCCTGCCACCAGAATCACTAACATTAACTCGGCCATAACAACAAAAGATTTATTAGAAGTTCTTGCCAGAGACAGATGAGGATTCAACAATTTCATTATCTCCTCCCTAAGTTACCACCACAACTATCACCATCATCATCACCACCACCACTAGCAGGAACTCTTCTTAAAAAATAAAAAAATAGAACAAAATCATTTTTCTTCTTTCTTATGGTTTTGAAATCCACCGGTACCCCCCTCCTCCTTATATCTTCATCACAACCACCACCATCACCGCCACCACGTAATAGTAGAAACTTTCCCTAAAAAATTAAAATAAAACTATTTGCCTTATTTGTTATTGTTTTAAAACCCACTTACCCTCCCCCTCAATTGCCACCACAACCATAACGACCACCACCACGACAGCAGGATACTCACGACCACAATGGGATAGAGGATGTGGTGGAGGGGGAAGGTAGAAAGGTGAGTAGAGCAAGAAAAAAGAAGAAGGGGCGAAAATTGCGGCCAAGGCGAAGCCCTCCTCCGCGGCGATCGACGAGCTGCTTTTGTAGAGAAAGGTTGGCGAGGAAAATGGCCGGCAGCGAGGGTGGCAGGATTAGGGGTGATACGGTAACAACCCTAGAATCAGCACTAATGTCACCTCCGGATCAATCTGTTCGTCCCGATCTTCAGTCTCAATCAAACTGATCATAATTCTCCCCTTCACCTCCTAATCCGCAAGGATTAGACAACAAAGCAGCAAGAATCACAACAAGAATTTTGTGAATCTATTCTTCACCTCCTAAACAGTAAGGGATAGGCAACAACGAGATTAGAATCACAAGGAAAAGAATTAAATGCCACAAATTTAAAAACTTGATAAGTAAAACTCAATCCCTAAAGTAAGACAAGAGAATCACTCTCGTAAGATTTAATCATTCAATCAGAGAAAACCTCAATGGCAATTTTATTACCTCAATGTTCAATGTCTATGTTTTTTGACCCCTAAAAGACATATTTGTACTAACTTGAATAACCCTAGGTCGTCCAAAGAGAGTCCAATGTCAAATTGGACTTGTCTTCCTAACCTAACCCTAATTCGAATTAAGTTACCCTTAATGGACAAGATTTTAATTTAATCTAACAACATATTAGACTTAATTAAATCTAGCAAATAAAAATCCAGCTAATAAACTAAAGCCCATAAAATATAACCTAAATAATAATAATAATAATAATAATAATAATAATAATAATAATAATAATAATAATAATAATAATAATAATAATAATAATAATAATAATAATAATAATAATAATAATAATAATAATAATAATAATAATAATAATAATAATAATAATAGTCCAACTAAAAGTACTTAAACCCAAAAAATCCAATTCAAATTTGAAACATGCTCAAACTTGAGGTTAATGAGATGATTTGATTTTGAGTTAAGGCATAATAAGAATTTAATTTAGTAGAATCAATGTATTTTGATAATCTAAACCTTTGTGCACTTAGAACTTAGGAATAATAGATGATTTAATCTTAGAATAAAATATATAATAAGGTACTTAAACCCAAAAAATCCAAATCAAATTTGAAACATGCTCAAACTTGAGGTTAATGAGATGATTTGATTTTGCTCAACAACATTGATGTTGCACCTACGAACATCGATGTTTAGCCCTCACTTAAAAAAAAAAGAAATAACCGTTGGGGAGCCAAACATCGATGTCCTCATAAAGAACATCGATGTTTTACCGTTAAAATTTCAAAAATATAGCCGTTATCTAGCCGTTGGAGCCTGTTGTAAGGACTACAACAGCTCCTTTTTGGCTCCCCTATACAAGTGATGCCTTCCTCTCTCATTTTATGCACTCACTACTGTTCATTCTACACTTACTCTCAACATCATTCTCCTACTCATTTTTCTCAAGTATGGCAGGTGTGAAGAAATCTTCCACGGGCAAATCTCCTGCTAAGGAGAGATCATCAAAGCAAAGAGGAGGCTCTTCAAGCCCAGCTCCTCAATTTACAGTGGAAGGCACCTCAATTTGGTTCTCTACTGATGTTTGTGCTATCATGCAAGTACGCAGGGTTGTTGTAGTACTTTTATCAAGGTCGTATCCACAGGGACTGGGTTGAATCTGTTTTCCTTCAATTTCGGACAAATTAGACTTGAAAACAATTAAACAAGGGTGAATTGGGTGATTAGTGTTTAAAACTAAAAATGAGCAGTAAGGTAAGTATAACAGCAAATTAAACGAGGAAGAGAACAGAAATGGTGAGTTCTTAGGCATCCGGGATCCACATGTCCTGATTTATGCTTATAAATTGCTCAACAGTATCATCACAGGCTGAGCCTGTGGATGAGGCTGTGACTAATTAGATGTCTTGTCGGGGCTCCCAACCTAAGGTACTATCAACGGCTTTCGATCTTATTAATAGTTCCTTAAGCTTCTATCTACCCCCTGTCACTAGAATAAACGTCCACTTAAGGATGAGGTTCAATGTTGGTGCAAATTCCCACTGTCTCTCCCTACCTTCTTTCGAATGTCTAAGGAGTGAAGGCCGACTATTGTAGGTCTAGCACTCCTGGCTTCTCCTTTTGGTCCTTCACCAGGCTATACTGTGTTATCTCTTGACTAGGAATTGTGTTATCTCTTGACTATACTGTCACGGAATGAGGCTGTGCTGGGTACAGTCTGATGCTGTCGACAGCAAGGGAGTCAATTATAAGATTGGTTCTTGCAGGCGCTCCCAACCTATACTGCACCCATTTGCTTTCGCTCACAGATGCCTCCCATGGTTCTCATCTTCCATGTGCTCTCGCATTGGTCAAACTCAAGGGATTAAAATTGGTGTTGAGGCTAATTCCTCAATTTGCTTCTAACCTCGTCACAAGCTGAAAACTAAGAGTTTGGTCGTTGTTATTCTGGTAGCTATGGTTTCTCCTTTCGGTCCCTCACCTAGCTACCTGTGTTCATGCATGGGTTTGATCAGAACCTAGACATGGAGAAGGTTCTCAACAACTAAAGCAAGAAAAAGGGTTAAGAACATGAGCAATTTATTTAGCAAAAACCGAGTACATGCTTCCCCCTTCGACCTAAGAAGGGGCTGTTTAGTTCATAATCAAGGTTACAGAAATAATGGAAGAATGGATTGGCATCGTGTTTGTGAACAAACTAGAGGTTAAAAACAACACGGTTTCTGCCCAGAAAGGCTGCAAAACCGTGTTTTCCCTTGGACCCTTGGTTTTGCTGGGTCCCACCTCTATTTTAGGAATTCTGTAAGTTGAGGTTTGTCTTTGTCAATCCGATCCCCCCTTTCGTGTCTTCTCCTTTCCTCTTTTGTAGGTGCGGCTCTCCTGTTCTTCTTCCTCCCAACTTGCTGAAAAGTATGGGCGTTCAGTTTTCCAGCGTGTGTTGTCAGGACATGAGTGATGGGCAGCAAGTTGATTGGTGGAATGTAAGTTCCAAGGTACTCCTTTGCAGAAGATAATTGTTTTTTTAAGGTAGATTCCCTCTGAGTGGCATGTGCCCATTCCTTTTTCCCTGGAAAGCGCTCTGGGAAGTCAGGAGAATGTTTGTTTATGTTGGTGGAGCATGTGGTGCAAATTTTATATTCCTTCTGCGATTTCTGGGTTTGCAGGGCGCACAGGCTGATGCTGTTGCAGTTCTTCTCCAACTTTCCTTTCGATTGACTTCTGCTTCTTCTGCCGATGATGAGGTGTCATGAGGACTTCTTGGATCAAAGTTAGGGAAAAGATCTGCAGTGGAAATCTTGTGATTTGAAGGTGGTTTGAGGCCTTCAATTGAATTCTCGATGAGCAACAGCCTCAGGGACAGTCTCAAGGGTTCTGCAACAGGCTCATACTGTGGCTGATGCTGTATCTTCACATTCTTCAATGAAATCCTCTTAAATTGATTGAAATGCACCTGAAATCACTATTCATACAGTAAGGGATGGAAATTGGGAGAATATAGTGGAATATTGCATAGGAGGCATATAATCATATGAATTTAGAACAATTTGCGTCCAAAATTATGCCCTAAACTATGCATATTTCACATGCATCAAAATAACCCAAACTAAAAATTTTGCTGGTCCTCAAGCAATCAGAAAAAAAAAAAGAATGCATGATTTTGGAAAGAAGTAAGGGCAGTTCCAATGCATCCAAATTTTCGTCGGGTTTCTCCCATGTGACGCCTTAATTTAGGAATCCCCTTGTTTTCTTTTAAAACTGCATCAACTCCAATCAAATTACTTGTCATTGGTTTCTACAATACAAATTTACAGGGATAATCTTGCAGCTAACCTCCAATCATCTGTCGTCAAAGGGATCCTGCCAGAATCATTTTTTCGGGAAGTGAAAAACATTACCTCATATACAGACCTATCATCCCTTATCTCCACTAATGTGCAACAGTCATCAAGCAAGGATCTCCAGCTTAGGGTGATGGTTGTCAATGGATGGTGGATGGGTTGAGCAAATGTTGGTGGCCTGTGAACTTGAAACCTTCAGTTAATTTGTGAACAGTCTGCGACTGTATAGGGACTGTTTGATTCCGTACCTCTTGAGTTTTCATGCTGCCCAGAGGCTAAATGTATCCTCTTTTTTGAGAAGGAGTTTGATTCACAAAATGTTTCATTTCTCCTCATTTCTCCTTCCCATGTTTTTCTTTTCTTCGCCGGCTACCTTATTTTGTTCCTTTCTCTTTTTTTTTTTTTAATTGTTGCAGCTGGGAAGAGAGCAGTACAAGATGTGTGGTAATATTCCGGGTATGTATTTGTTAAGTGCAAACAGCCTCAGATGCTTGGTAGAATTGAATTTTGTTCACAGACTCATCAACAGGGTGAGGCTGTTGGAATGAAATTGTGCCTTAGCACATGATGGCCCCTGTCTCGGCTCCAAGTGGCTGTGGTGAGGTGAAACAGGGTGAAGGAATAAATTGGGTCCATTCTAGTTGGCTCAAATGGGGTTGCAAATGGATTGATGAGTGTGGTATGGATTTATGTGGTCTGTTGGGTATGCAGAAGATGGCCTAGATCCCTTTCTTGCTTGAAGAACTCTTACTTGTATTTCGCCTTGACAGGGATAAGGATCTGTTCTGAAGGTAGAGAGGCTGAGCCTGTGGCATTTTGAAAACCATTTAGCAAGATTCTTCTTGTCTGACAGATTCATGGAGTGCAATTGTTTAATTATGCCTGTTCTGCTTGTTTTGGAAAAGAGACAAGTCCTGAGATTAGAGTATGAGCAGAATTAAATGGAAAAAATCAAAGATGCATAAATATAAAGACAGACTCACACTGTGGAGAAGCAAAATGAAAAATAGATAAGCATTTGAATTTGCATTGAATTAATCAGAAAAGTACAGAAGGCATAAAATGGCATTTGCACCCTAAAATACCCCAAATTGAAAACTTGCAGTGTCCTCACTGCTGAAACTAAACAAAAGAGAGGTGAAATGCCACAACAAAGACAAGCAAAATAAAACACATTACCGAAATTTAAAGACAAAAGGTCTAATTCTAAACACAAAGATAAATACCCCAAACTGAAATTTGTATCCTATGTGATAGGGGTTAGACATCCTAAAAACTAGACTAGGGGTGCTGGCAAGGTGGAGTTAGCGGCGTTGGCGCTTGTTGCTGGATGGTGGAGGTCCTGTCTGTGGTGACCGCGTCAGTGCACGTGCCATGTTCATCAAATTAGTCAGGGTTTCGGTTATTTGCACGTGCTGGGCCATGTACTGGCTATGGAAGTCAGTCATGGCTCTGCCATGTGTCTGTGTGATGCCGCGCACCTCAGTGATGCCCCTGTTAAGGTGTGCACGTGCTTCTCCCAAAGAGGAGGTCAGGCGCATCTCTTGGGCAGTAATGCTCTCCTAGAGGCGCTGTAGGCGTTCTCCATGAGCAGCCAGGGTCTGTTGGATGCGGGTTTGGTTCTGAAGGATGGGGAGGATTTGCTGCCCAATCCAATCCTGCATCTGCTCAAAGATATCCAGCACCTGGTCTCGAGTTACAGCTTGAGGCTGTGCGTGTTGTGCGGCAGGCTGCTGGGGTTGTACAGGGTCTTTCGGTCCTTGAAGCTGTGGTGTTGTAGGTGCTTTTTCTTGTTCTTCAGCCACAACATCAGGCTGTTCCTGGTTGTTCTCCTAAGGCTGTGAGGCAGGTAGGTGCATCCTATTGAGGATGCCTCGGTCAATCCAGTTGGTGCTGCTAACCAACTCAAAACAATGCAGAGGAAGGTGGAAATGGCGCGCAATCCATGTGATGATGCCGGCGTCTGGAAGGTATGGTGCCTTCCTTTGTGTGATGAACCTTCTAAGGATGAAGGCACCGGTGTTGAGAGGTTGGCGGTGTACCATGCACCAGAGGATGAACAGCTCCTCGTGTTGAACAGCCAAGCAACTCCTTTTTCTGTCGTAGATGCTGTGGGACAGGAAGTGCTGTATGATGCGCAGTGCACGGCTACAGAATGATGTGGCTGAACTGGTAGAGGAGTTGTATCCGAGGTTAGTGGAGATGTCATTCTAAAACTCCTCCGTGGCAAAGTCTGGTGGCCTCTCTTGGTATCCTTCATTTGGTAGCCCGAGTATCGGATTCAATTGGGCAATGGTGAGAACCCTGTTGTCGTTGCCCAAACAGAATCGTGCTGTGCCAGGCTCCTGGTCCTGTGGGGGCTGGTAGGAGAGCGAACTGAAGAATTCGCGGGTTAGGTCAGTGTAGGTGGGCTCTCCGAGTGTGGCAAACAGCAACCACCCTACTGGTTGGAGGAATCGGCGCACGCCATTCCTGACCCCAATGGCTCTGAGTGCATCCATATCCAGCCACCGGCTGACAAAACTGTCTAGGTCTGTGCGAATGCCCAGGCTCGTCGGTGGCTGGCGTTTGCGGGTTGGAAGGTGAAGCGCTGAGCAAGGGGTGGCGTGTCCTCTGCCTCGTCGTCCCCTTGTTCTTCGTGTCTTCTTCCTCTGTCTCTACTTCAATGGTGGGTGGTGGTGTGGATGGTTCTCGAGGGCGATCCTGGCTTTGCTTGGATCGCTCCTCGTTGTGTGGCTGTGGTGGAGTGGGTTGTGTGCGGCGAGATGAGGTGGTGGTCTTGGTGGTGGAGCGGGTCCGTGGTCGTTTTGGTGGTCGGAAAACGTTTGCAGGTGTTGAGTGTGCAGACGGTTGGGGTTTAGTCAAGTTGATGATTTCGGTGTTATTGGTGATTGCGCGCTTGTTTTGGCGCGTTGGAGGGGTGGGTGTGGTCTCGTCTTCAGGTTGGGGGTCGAGGTTGAGGTCGAGGGCGATGATGGTGCCAGGGGTTTGTGTTCGCCGGCGTTTGCGGCAGTATTGTTGTGTTGGGGCGGTTGTATTGGTCTCAGGTGTGGTTTGGGTGTTGGTTTCGGAAGAGGTTGGAGGTACAAGAAGGGCGAGTAAGGTGGGGGGTGGTGTGGCGGTGATAGGTGGGTATAATTGGGCGAAGGCGATGATGAGTTCGTGTAGCGGAGGGAGGTCAGGGTGTAGTTGGCATGTTGGTAGGATGGGGAATGGTGGCAGTGGTGGTAGGCTGATGTGGAGAGGACGGTGGACGATTTGGAAAAGGGGGCGGGTGATATGAAAAGGGAAGGTGATGGTGGTGATGACATCTGGGTTAGAAGAGGAGGGTGGAGGATTGGGTGTGTTGTTGTTGTTGGTGTTGGGAGTGATGGTTGTGGACGAAGGGTGCAGTGGCAGATTTCTGGAGGAGGAAGATGAAGTAGAGAAGTGAAGGGTAGGGGTTGTCATTTATAGGCAATTAATGCCTGTTCAGAGACGTTGAGGGGATGGGAATGCGAAGGGTTATGTCTGCTGGTAATGATTCGTTGCCGCCCAAAGTGTCAATTATGTGCCCCCTTTTAGTGGAGTGTTATATCCTTTGGCATGGATGACAAGTGGATGGGAGAAAGAATAATCCTACTGGATAATTGTGCTATGACGTGTTTAAGGCAAAACTTCCTTATTCTCTATTGCTCTGGGCAGAAGGGTTGCAACAGGCTGAGCCTGTTGCTCATGTTGTCTCCGTTTTAGAGTTAGTGTCCGCAAGAGGAAGTTTTTCAGTAGAGAACCTTTTCCTAGTCCTACATATTAGGATCTTCCCTAATTCTAGAGACTCCCTAAACACAAGAGATTATCAAATGAGGTGTTAGGGTATTGTGGAAGTTCGTCACAGGCTCAGCCTGTGTGAGCCTGTGCAAGCCTAAAAGGTCCATTTTTGCAAAGAAATGAAGAAGAGTTATCATCAAGAGGGGTATAGAAGGACTTCTCTGACGGATCTCTGACTCTGTGATTCCCTTTTTCATCAAATTTCAGCACCTGATAGATTAAAAACAAAAGAAACACACAAAAATAACAAAAATAACCAAATGAAAAGCAAAAGAAATTGGAAATTTACCGCACTTGGTGTTACCCAAGTGTGTGCTTCTTTAATGTCTTTTAGCTGGACTCCAACTTGCTTTGCTAGGTGGGAGGTAGATCATGGAGCATCTGAGTCTCCTGATACTCATCGGTCCTTGTGTGATACATCTTCAGCCTGTGCCCGTTAACCTTGAACGGTTGTGTCTTCTCATTGTAGATTTCCACAGCCCCATGAGGGTAACAGCATGACATTGTGAAGGGGCCGGACCATCTAGATCGAAGCTTCCCAGGGAAGAGCTTCAAGCGAGAGTTGTAGAGGAGGACTTGATCTCCTTCCTTGAATTTCCGAGGCTGTATCCTGCTGTCATGCCACTTCTTCGTCCTCTCCTTGTACAATTTTGCATTTTCATATGCATACAGCCTCAGCTCGTCCAGCTCATTCAATTGCAACAGCCTCTGTTCTCCAACAGCCTGTGTGTCAAATTTCAAAGCCTTAATAGCCCAATATGCCCTGTGCTCAAGTTCCACAGGCAATTGACAGGCTTTCCTAAGTACAAGGCGGTATGGCGTGGTGCCTATGGGTGCTTTATAGGCTCTGCGGTATGCCCACAGAGCATCATCGAGTTTCGCTGCCCAGTCTTTGCGTGATGGTCCTACTGTCTTCTCTAGGATCTGTTTGATTTCTCTGTTAGTCACCTCCACTTGGCCACTTGTTTGAGGATGGTAGGGAGTGGCTACCTTGTGTCTAATCCCATACTTTCTGAGGAGAGCTTCAAACTGGCGGTTGCAAAAAATGAGTTCCTCCATCACTAATTATTGCTCTTGGGGTGCCAAATCGAGTGAAGATGTGTTTCTTCAGGAATCTTGTCACTGTCTTGGCATCATTGGTCGGGGAGGCAATGGCCTCTACCCATTTCGAGACATAGTCAACAGCTACCAGAATAAAATTGTTCCCAAAAGAACTTGGGAATGGTCCCATGAAGTCTATTCCCCAAACATCGAATAGCTCCACTTCCAGAATTGCTTGTAGCGGCATCTCTTGTCTTCTTGAGATGTTCCCTGTGCGCTGGCATTCCCTACATGCCACCACCCAATTACGTGCATCCTTAAATAGGGTGGGCCAATATAGGCCAGCTTGTAATACTTTGGATGTTGTTCTGGTTGCGCCATGGTGTCCCCCGTACTGTGCACTGTGGCAACTATGCAGAACTTGTTCTACCTCCTCAAGAATATACCGTCTGATTATACCATCTCTGCATCTTCTGAATAATAGGGGCTCATCCCAGAGGTAGTTCTTTATGTCAGAGAAGAACTTTTTTCGTTATGAATAGCTGAGATCTGGTGGGAGAGCTCCACAGGCCAAGAAAATTGACAATTTCTGCGTACCACGGCATCAGCTTGTGACTGACACTGTGAATTGTTGCAATGAGGCTGTCGTCTGGGAGATGACCATCAATAGGTATGTGGTCCCTTGGCAAGTGATCTGGAGGCAATCTGGAGAGATGGTCAGCTACCACATTCTCTGTGCCCTTTTTATCTCGAATCTCGAGGTCAAACTCTTGGAGTTGTAGGATCCACCTAAGAAGTCTTGGCTTGGTCTCCTTCTTGGTCAACAAGTACTTCAATGCCGAATGGTCAGTGTGGATGATGACCTTAGATCCCAGCAAGTATGCTCTAAACTTTCCAATTGCAAAGACTACCGCCAGAAGCTCTTTCTCAGTTGTGGTATAATTGATCTGTGCTTCATCCAGAGTGCGACTTGCATAGTCTATGGCATGAAGTTTGCTGTCTTTTCTCTTCCCAAGCACAGCTCTTACTGCTTGGTCGCTTGCATCACACATGACTTCAAAGGGCTGACTCCAATCTGGGGGCTGGATGATTGGGGCCGTGCTCAATGCAGCCTTAATCCTGTTAAATGCATTCAGACAAGAATCATCAAATACAAATTCGGCGTCCTTACTAAGGAGATTTGTCAAAGGTTTTGCAATCCTTGAAAAATCCTTAGTAAAGCGCCTGCAAAAGCCTGCATGACCAAGAAAAGCCCGAATTGCCTTAACAGAGGTTGGAGATGGAAGTCTTTTAATAACATCAACCTTAGCTTCATCCACCTCTATACCTCGTCCTGAGATTTTGTGTCCAAGTACAATACCTTCTGTAATCATAAAATGGCATTTTTCCCAGTTTAGTACTAGGTTCATAGCCTCACACCGTTCAAGTACTGTTTCAAGGTTAGTCAAATAGAGATTAAAAGTAGTGCCATAAACAGAGAAGGTCCATAAATACCTCCATTATGTGCTCGATCAGGTCATGGAAAATGGCCATCATGCATCGCTGAAAGGTGGCTGGTGCATCACACAGGCCAAATGGCATGCGCCTATATGCGAATGTGCCGTAGGGGCATGTAAATGTAGTTTTCTCCTGATCACCTTGGTGGATTGGGATCTGAAAAAATCCAGAGTATCCATCTAGGTAACAAAAATGTGTGTGCTGGGCAAGTCTCTCTAACATCTGATCTATGAATGGCAAAGGAAAATGATTTTTTCTAGTGGCCTTATTGAGTTTTCTATAGTCCATACACATCCTCCAGCCTGTGACAGTCCTAGTTGGTATGAGTTCTTCTTTTTCATTCTTTACTACTGTCATACCTCCCTTTTTAGGCACCACATGTACTGCACTAACCCAAGGACTATCTGAAATTGGATAAATTATCCCAGCATCAAGTAACTTCAAAATTTCCTTTTTAACCACTTTCTCCATATTTTCATTCTGTCTCCTCTGCGGTTGTATTATGGGTTTGCAGTTTTCTTCCAAAAGAATGCGATGCATACAAAGATTAGGACTGATACCTGTCAGATCATCAATGGTATATCCTATTACCTTGCGGTGTTTGTTGACTACTGTGCGCACCTTTTCCTCTTCCTCCTGTGAAAGGTCAGCTCCAATAATGATAGGAAATGAGGAATTGTCAGTGTCTAAGTAGATATACCTGAGCTTGGGTAGTAGAGGTTTCATTTCTACCCTTGGTGCGTCGGATTCTGGTGCTGGAGTGCAAACAGACTCTGTGACAGGCTCAGCCTGTTGGTCCACAGCATGAGCCTGTTTGTTGATTTCAGACACAGTTTCTTCTAACAGAAATTTTGCCACCTGTTGCAGAGCTTTCTCATCTCCACGTATGAGCCAATTGACTAGGCAACCTAGCAATTCATCCTCATGTGTCTCCATCAGTTGAGATGCCTTGACAAGTACATCAACAGGGTCTGGTATAGCATCAACCATGCAACACTGTCCTGTTCCAAATTCTGTTCTTTGTGCCTTTTGGACATTGAACTCCACCATATCTTCTCCTAGTCATAGTGTCAATGTTCTGTTTGCACAATCAATCATAGCTCCTGCTGTAGCTAAGAAGGGACGCCCTAAAATGATGGGTGTCTTCTCATCCTCGGTCATATTCATCACCACAAAATCTACTGGTATGTAAAAGTTCCTAACCTTTACTGGAACATCTTCCAGCACTCCCACAAGATATACAAGTGATCGGTCTACTAGCTGGATTGTCATCCTTGTGGGTTTGATGTCCCCAAGGTTCAAGTTCTGAGTGATGGAGAGTGGCAACAGGTTGACACTAGCTCCTAAATCGTATAGGGCTCCCTTAATCTTCTTGTTCCCGATGTTTAGAGGGATTGTGAAGCTTCCTGGGTCTGAGCATTTTCTGGGCAGATGGTGCTGAATGAGGGCACTCCCCTATGCTGTCATGGCTACTGTCTCGATGTCGTCAATGGTTCTTTTCTTGGTCAAGATATCCTTGAGGAACTTGGCATATGACGGCATCTGTGTAACCACATCACTAAAAGGAACATTAACATAGAGTATATGCAGCATCTCCTTAAACTTACTGAATTGCTTTTCTAGTTTGGACTTGAGGTACACTTCTGGATATGGGAGAGGAGGCTGATAGGGTCGAACTGTCTGGGGCTGTTTCTCGGCCTTCTTAGTATTCATAGACTCACCCACGGGCTCAGCCTGTGTCTGCATTGTTTGCCCTGAGTTAGATGTTGATGCTGTCTGTCCTACAGCATCAGGCTATCTTGGTGCTGTGCCCCTTAATTCCTTCCCACTGCGAAGTGTTACAGCCTTGCAATGCTCATTCATTGGATTCTCTATTGGTTTCCCTGGAAGGGTTCCTTGCTGATTAGTGGACATAGAGGCTTGTTGAGCAATTTGATTTTCGAGGATTCTGTTGTGGGATTTGATTTGACTAATTTCCTCACTCATCTTGTTCTGGTTCTCCAAGATGGACTGCAGCATGCTCATCATGTCGGTGTTGTTGCCTTGCTGTCCTCCTTGGTTCTGTCTTTGGTACTGGGGCTGTCCTCCTTGATTTTGTCGTTGGAATTGAGGCTGTGGTGGATTCCTCTCTTCATTTGGTGCTTTCTAGGAGAAATTTGGATGATTTCTCCAAGAAGGATTGTACGTGTTTCCATACTGTCCTTGCCTCTGTTGGATGTAGTGAACCTGTTCAGAATCACATTTGGTGAAGAGGGGACAACTGGATGTGTTGTGAGGTCCCCCACATCCTTCACTGTCTGAGGCTGTGGATATGGCTGCCTTGACGTGAGCAGCCCCTAACTGTTTTCTGAGGGCTTCTATTTCTGCCTCTAGCTTGGTTACTCTGTCCACTCCAATTATTCCAGAGGCCTTAACTCCTCTGATCTGGGTTTTCATTTTTGACAGAGCCTCGAGAATGGCATCTCCATCATTGTAGTCCTTGTCTAGAAATGAACCATTCGCCATTTTGTCGAGAGTATTCTGGTCTTCATCACTTAGGCCGCAATAAAATTGCTCAAGCTGCACGGCCTCATCAATTCTGTGGTTTGGTCATCTCCTCAGCAATCCCTTGAAGTGCTCCCAAGCATCACGAATGGATTCATCATATCGCTGGGAAAATCCTATCAGCTGCTGCCTCAAGTTTGCAGCTTTGCTCCATGGGTGGTACTCCTTCAAGAAAGCTCTGACCAGGCTGTCCCAATCTGTGAAATGGCCTGCCTCATGGTTATTAAGCCATTTGAATGCTGCATCTCTGAGTGAGAATGGGAATACTCTCTTGTACAGCTACTCCTTGGTCATCCCTGCTATATTCACAGTGCTGCACACCCGCAAAAAATTCTGCAAGTGTAAATTTGGATCTTCTGAGGATAAGCCTCCAAATGTGCGCCTCTCCAACATGCTGAGCAGCTTTGTTCTGATTTTATAGGGGGCGTCTACATCTGATATGGCTATGCTGTTGTGGATGATGGTGGTGGGTGGTTGTAGGAGTTGTGACATGGGGATGTAAGGTCGCACAGGCTGAGCCTGTTCAACCTCTAGGTGTGCTCCTTCATTGAGTCTGTTCGCCATGGTTTGTTGTTTCTGCTTGCTCTTCTTGTGAAACTCACGGGCTGTCCTTTCAATCTCCTAGTGGAAGGTTAGAGTTGGCTTCTTGCTCCTGGTTTGGGGCATGCACCACCTAAAAACTTCAACTTGGAAAAAAAAGGGTTAAGTAACAAATAGCCTAATAAGTCACAAATAAAAAGTAAAAGAATCCAAGTGCCAGTCCCCTGCAACGGCGCCAAAAACTTGATGCGTGTGCTATCCTGCAAGTACACAGGGTTGTTGTAGTACTTTTATCAAGGTCGTATCCACAGGGACTAGGTTGAATCTGTTTTCCTTCAATTTCGGACAAATTAGACTTGAAAACAATTAAACAAGGGTGAATTGGGTGATTAGTGATTAAAACTAAAAATGAGTAGTAAGGTAAATATAACAACAAATTAAACGAGGAAGAGATCAGAAATGGTGAGTTCTTAGGCATCCGGGATCCACATGTCCTGATTTATGCTTATAAATTGCTCAACAGTATCATCACAGGCTGAGCCTGTGGATGAGGCTGTGACTAATTAGATGTCTTGTCGGGGCTCCCAACCTAAGGTACTATAAACGGCTTTCGATCTTATTAATAGTTCCTTAAGCTTTCATCTACCCCCTGTCACTAGAATAGACGTCCACTTAAGGATGAGGTTCAATGTTGGTACAAATTCCCACTGTCTCTCCCTACCTTCTTTCGAATGTCTAAGGAGTGAAGGCCGACTATTGTAGGTCTAGCACTCCTGGCTTCTCCTTTCGGACCTTCACCAGCCTGCTACTAAACTAAGAATATTCTACTCAATAATCAATTAAGAATCAAACTAGGAGTTGTGTTATCTCTTGACTATACTGTCACGAAATGAGGCTGTGCTGGGCATAGTCTGATGCTGTCGACAGTAAGGGAGTCAATTATAAGATTGGTTCTTGCAGGCGCTTTCAACCTATACTGCACCCATTTGCTTTCGCTCACAGGTGCCTCCCATGGTTCTCATCTTCCATGTGCTCTCGCATTGGTCAAACTCAGGGGATTAAGATTGGTGTTGAGGCTAATTCCTCAATTAGTTTCTAACCTCGTCACAAGCTAAAAACTAAGAGTTTGGTCGTTGTTGTTCTAGTAGCTATGGTTTCTCCTTTCGGCCCCTCACCTAGATACCTGTGTTCATGCATGGGTTTGATCAGAACCTAGACATGGAGAAGGTTCTCAACAACTAAAGCAAGAAAAAGGGTTAAGAACATGAGCAATTTATTTAGCAAAAACCGAGTACATGCTTCCCCCTTCGACCTAAGAAGGGGTTGTTTAGTTCATAATCAAGGTTACAGAAATAATGGAAGAATGGATTGGCATCGTGTTTGTGAATAAACTATAGGTTAGGGACGAGATGGTTTCTGTCGAGAAAGGCTGCAGAACTGTGTTTTCCCTTGGACCCTTGGTTTTGCTGGGTCCCACCTCTGTTCCAGGAATTCTGTAAGTTGAGGTGTGTCTTTGTCAATCCGATCCCCCTTTTCGTGTCTTCTCCTTTCCTCTTTTGTAGGTGCGGCTCTCCTGTTCTTCTTCCTCCCAACTTGCTGGAAAGTATGGGCGTTCAGTTTTCCAGCGTGTGTTGTCTGGACATGAGTGATGGACAACAAGTTGATTGGTGGAATGTAAGTTCCAAGGTGCTCCTTTGCAGAAGATAATTGTTTTTTTAAGGTAGATTCCCTCTGAGTGGCATATGCCCATTCCTTTTTCCCTAGAAAGCGCTCTGGGAAGTCAAGAGAATGTTTGTTTATGTTGGTGGAGCAAGTGATGCAAATTTTATATTCCTTCTGCGATTTTTGGGTTTGCAGGGCGCACAGGCTGATGTTATGGCTGATGCTGTTGCAGTTCTTCTCCAACTTTCCTTTCGATTGACTTCTACTTCTTCTGCCGATGATGAGGTGTCATGAGGACTTCTTGGATCAAAGTTAGGGAAATGATCTTAAGTGGAAATCTTGTGATTTGAAGGTGGTTTGAGGCCTTCAATTGAATTCTCGATGAACAACAGCCTCAGGGACAGTCTCAAGGGTTCTGCAACAGGCTCATGCTGTGGCTGATGCTGTATCTTCACATTCTTCAATGAAATCCTCTTGAATTGATTGAAATGCACCTGAAATCACTAATCATACAGTAAGGGATGGAAATTGGAGAACGTAGTGGAATATTGCATAGGAGGCATATAATCATATGAATTTAGAACAATTTGCGTCCAAAATTATGCCCTAAACTATGCATATTTCACATGCATCATCTACCAGAGCTGAACTCTATAACTTCATGTCTCTCTTCTCCAAGCACTCAATTGCGTCTCCACGGTATCTTCCTGTGGATTACCCGAAGGAGAAGAACTACACGCCACTTGAAGCCAATCTTTGAGGATCGGGATTGTGGGAATTCGTGACTAATAGGGGCTGGCAATACAGTGCTGAATTCGTCTGAGCTTTCTACTCCACTCTGCGACGAGATGGTGACACCTTGTCCGCTAGTGTCAATGGAGTGTCTATCACCATGACGTTGGAGAAATATGGGACGAGGGCTAGATTGCCACTCCAGGGAGAAGATATTGCATCCTACGGGGGTGATCAATGGCTCACGGTCCATGAAGCACCTTTTCTGCCTCAGCTTGGCTTCACCACTATTGTCCGTAACAAATTCGGGAGGCCAACCATCCATTCCATTAACCCTGAGTACCGAGTTCTATTCTACCTTCTCATCCGGGTCATCAAGCCATGAGACGGAAATCACACCGTCTTATCCGTTGAAGATGTGAAAGTACTACATGCCATCATCCACCATGCGCCAATCAATTGGGAACGATTTGTGCTCATGCACATGTTGGAATATGCATCCGCATACACCGAACATCCATTGGCCTTTGTCTTCTTGGTATTGGATATTTTATTGCATGCAGGTGTTGATGCTAGGAAAGGCGCACAGGTTCCTCACACCAAAATATGGGCGATAAGTGATGCTACTTTCTGCACCGGAAAATCTGTGGAAGAACCAAGGCCCGACCAAACTTCCGAGCAAGCTCCAGGGACTGCCCATATAGAAAGTTCCCGTGCAGCCCCTTCTCGATGCCGAACCTCCGGAGTCACTCTTGTGTCCATTGCTGACTCCATCCATGGCCTTCAATTAAGCATGAGCCGAGCAATAGAGAGGATTGACACGGAAGTGCAAAGACAAGGCCACTCTCTTCGGTCTTACTTTGCCCGTGTAAATTACAATCCTCCATCATATCACACCACACTTCATGGCTATAATTTTGAAGATGAAGGTGATGATGATGATGAAGACTTCACACCAATGGATGTTGAGAATGGTCATGAAGGAGGTGATGGTGAAGAAGGAGCTTATGAAGAAGAAGAGGAAAACATCCCTGCATAACAATCTGATGATGATAATGATAATGACAATGGGAGCGAAAGCCCAACTTTCTGAACTCTTATCTCTTGTTATGTTCATTTCCTTTTAAAATTCAATAAAATGTTTCCTATTGCTATTTCTTTTTGCTATTGCTAAAAGGGGGAAGATAAGGAGAAGTATATGCACAAAGAAATACTATGCACCAAGTTAGGGGAAACTTGGTGGAATCATAGTTTGAAAAACATAGGGGGAATTAACATCACTTATGAATTCATAAAACTTGCCACATACTAATCCCTCATTTTGAACTTATAAATTTGGCATATACTTTTATTTGTTTGTCATTATCAAAAAGGGAGAAATTGTTAGAACTCATGCCTCCTTGTCTCTTTTCAGGGTTTTGATATTGACAAACCAACCATGACTCAATTGATGACAACTCTTGGAGCAAAAATAAATGAATCAAAAGGCAAATTACACAAGCATTGAAGTAATAAGCAAGAAGACTTAGGAACTCAAATTGTACAAGGGTAAAACACTCAATTCCTCTAAGACATTGGCTCAAAACAAAATCAATTTTACACATGCATCAAATAGCATTCTTCCAAACACAAAAATGACTTTTGAGTATTGAACATCGATGTTCAAGTTTCCAACATTGATGTTTCTGCCTTCAAATAATTTTCAAAAACAGGCAGTAGCTCAGAACATCGATGTTGGCTTCCCAAACATCGATGTTCTTGTGACCGTTGCACTTAAAATCTTTTGCAGCATCAAAACAACGATGTTCCACTTTAAGACATCGATGTTCCTTCAATTGTTTTTCTTCAGAACTTTGGTAGAGTCTCAGAACATCGATGTCCAAATGGTAAACATCGATGTTCTAATGATGCTCATCTTTAATCTGTTTTGGCAGTGTTCCAAAACATCGATGTTCTACATTCAAACATCGATGTTCTCATGATGCTCTTCTTTAATTTGTTTTGGCAGTGTTCCAAAACATCGATGTTCCATTGGTAACATCGATGTTTTAGTGACCGTTGGACTCAATAATTCATATTTGTTGACAAAACATCGATTTCACTTTGTAAACATCGATGTTCTTGTGACCGTTAGTCCAAATAATTAAAATTTACTGTCGAAAACTTCGATGTTCTTTCTCTAAACATCGATGTTGTGCGTTGTGAGCATACACCTTCTTCAACGCCCCATGTTGTTTTGTCTAAAGGTATTTTGGATTGATTCCACATCGGTCATACATGTTTTGGGACATATAAATAGAGTTATTGCACCTCTGTTTAACTGCAATCAACTCTCTACATTTTAAGCATTCGTTGTCATACATACATTGCAATTTTTAAGAGCCAATATCCTTGAGAATTGAAAGTTGCCTTTATAGAGCTTTACTTGTTATTCACATCCACTCTTTGAGAGAGCTTTTGTTTGAGTGATTTTAAGTGTTGTCATACACCTTAAGGGAGGATTGTTCCCTTGTAGCAACTCATAGGAAGAGTGTCTTCTTTCCTTGAGAGAAGTCTTGAAGTGAGGTATCTTCAAGCATGTAAGTAGAGTTTTGTGTGGCTCGAGCTCTAGGTTTGTATATGGTTTGTTAAGCACCCGGAAGCTTAACCTAGATAGTGAAATCTTCGAGAGAGTCTCTCAGAGGACTGGATTAGCCACACAAGTTGTGTGTGTGAACCAGTATAAATTTTGGTGTGTCCTTATTCTTTCAATTCCGTATTTATTTCCTGCAAGTTTTTTGAATTTGTCCGAAAAACGCTATTCACCCCTCCTCTAGCGTAGGGCACCTGTTTTAACAATTGGTAGCGGAGCCTAACTCTCTAAAAGACTTAACCGTTTGAGAGAAACTTTCCATGGCTTCTTCAAGTAATTATGCAGGACTCTTCGAAGGACAATCAACCACTCGTCCACCGCTCTTTGATGGCAGCAACTACAGCTACTGGAAAGAGAGGCTGAGAATCTTCCTCCAGTCCAACAACTATGCGCTTTGGCGAATCATGAAGATTGGAGAGCAAATTACAACGAAAAAAATTGTTGAAACCACAGTGATAAAGACGGAGGCGGAGTATGACGCTGCAGACATTACGATGGTTGAAAATAACTCCAAATCAATCAACATGCTGTATTTTGCAGTCAACCCTAATGATTATCGGAAAATCTCTTGCTGCACAACCGCAAAAAAAATGTGGGATAAGCTGGAGATCACCTACGTAGGAACCGATCAAGTTCGAGAGGCCAAAATCAACTCCCTCACTGCAGAATACGAACTCTTTCGCATGAAGGAGAATGAGAGGATTAAGGAGATGTTCGATCGATTCTCCAAAATAGTAAACAACCTTTATGCTCTCAAGAAGGTATACTCCGACAAGGACTTGGTTAGAAAAGTCCTTAGATGCCTCACTCCCGAATGGCGCTCTAAAGCCGACGCAATCTATGAAAACCTCGGGACGTCGAACACAACCATTGATGGTCTTAGAGGTAACCTTCTAACCTATGAAACCACTATTCTTAAACCCTCTTTGCAGGAACCAAAGAAGAAGGACATAGCTCTCAAAGCTTCCACCTCCTAGACGCAAGAGCTCACTGAATTGGACTCTAGTGATGACGATCAAGAACTCGGACTTGTCACCCGTAAATTCCACAAATTCATGAAAAAAGAATTTGAAAGGAAAGGAAGAAAGACGTCCGGTCCACCCAAGTGCTATGGGTGTGGAGAGATTGGGCACATCAAGCCCAAGTGTCCCAAGGCAAAGGAGGGAAACGAAAAGAAGCCCTACAAGAAGCAAAAGGCATACATTTCTTGGGGAGGCGATTCCAGCGATGAATCATCCGATAGTGATGAAGAAGAAACTGCCAACCTATGTCTCATAGCACGAGAGGAAGAACCGAAAGAGGTAAGCACTTCTCCAAGTGAAAATTTTACTTTTGAAGAATTGCAAAATGCATTTAATGAGCTCTATAGTGAATTCATTTCTACTTCTAGAGTTAATAAGGATTTAAAGAAACAAATTACAACTTTAGAAAATAATGTCGAAAAGTTGTCAAATGAAAATGAAAAGCTTAAAGAAGAGATTAAGTTTTACGGAAAGAGGAGTGCTAATAAACCGAAAAGTCCAATTAAGGAATGCTCATCATGTAAGTCATTAAAGGAACAAGTTGAAGAACTTGAAACAAACACTAGGGAGTGTTCATCATGTGAGACATTAAAGGAAAAGTTAATGAACTTGAAACAACCCTAAAGAAATTTAACAACCCTCAATAGAACTTAAATTCTCTCTTAGGTAATTTGCAATCAACTAAACATGGAGTAGGTTTCAAACATGAACCTAAGAAGAAAAAAGTTGAGACAAATTCTAGGAAACCTAAGGTTCATCCCAAAGAAAACAAAGCAAGTAAAATGCACAAACATAGGCAACATAATAACTATTATCAACCCAGAAGGATGCACAACCCAAATATTATTTGCCATTATTGCAATAGGATAGGACACATTGCTCCCGTTTGCTTTACTAGGCATAGGCATTGGGCACAAGATGAAGCTCATTACCATTATGTCTCTAATACTCAAGGACCCAAGAAAATTTGGGTACCAAAAACCCATTGATTTGTTTTGTAGGTATGCTTGAAGGCATCAAGTGTACTTTGGTACCTTGATAGCGGATGCTCCAAGCACATGATCAAAGAAGCATCCAAGTTCTTGATTGATTCTTGTAGAAATGCAAGGATGAGTGGTAATGTTGAAAATAATTATCCTTTGGTTGAAATCGTTCTATTCTTTCTAGTATACTTTTAATAGTGCTCTTAATGCTTACTTAATTAATTAATGCTTATTGATTATTGCATACATATGATTCTTGAGTAATAATAGTCATGAGCATCCTATCTTACCTCGGTTGAAAAAAAATAAAAAGAGAGCTTAGAAGTAAATTAATTTTGCATAAAGTAAAATTTGGGTAGTAGGTTCATATCCAAATGTTACAACCCGAGAGAACAAGATAGTTTCCTTTTCGCATCAAGCATAATAGATCAAGTCGAGAAACATCGACTTATCATTGAACATTCATAAAGAAATAATACACATGCTTAAATATAAATATTTTTATTATTATTTGTTTTAACGGTTGGGTACAGCGATGACTCTGAAACTGTTAGGGTCATTAGCAATATTGATCCTAATGCTATCATTCCAAGAAATCCACATTCCGCCCGAATTGTTTTGGCCATGAAGTTCGAACAAGTTTGCTGGAGGAAAACGAAGCGGGATGATACCGTGATTATCTTCAGGTTGCCAAAAGGTCTCTGTGAGCAGAACCATGTTGGGCTTGTACTGGTTCTTCAGATCTCTCAAGGTTCGCGTGAACTCATGGGAGTGCCTAGTGATTCCTCTGCAGTTCCAAACCAGAAGGCGAACTTTTGGCCAAGTGGGTGGTAAGCCAGTTGCCCGCGGAACGCTCTGAGCAGTCATTGAAATTTGGTAATAGCTGCCCTCATTCAGAGTCTGGCAAGAAGGCTCCAGCCTGAACTCCTGAAGTCTGTCAGAGATGAAGAACATGATGGAATTGGCCGTGCCGTAGAAGGAAGCTCGCAGGGTACTTTGGTGCTCCAGGAAGATTGTCTCCTCCATGGGTGTGACAAAGAACCGGGACGGGTAGAGCTCGTCAATAAAGACCAAACCAGGCATCCTCCCGAGCTCGTTTGGCAGTTCCTCTTGTTGCTCATTTATCAGGCTATAGGCTAACCAATTCGTTCTTCCTAAGGAGGCTCCCTCAACAAAGAAGACAGACGATGGAGCAGACATTTTTGTCTTATTGTGGTTTGTGTATCTCTCTTTCTCTGAATCGTATTTTTCTTAAAATGCTTTTGATTATTTACTAACCATTGCTTTACCTTTTATAGAAATACGATTACCTATTTTCAAAGTCTAGACCCTACCTATTTTTCGATAAATGGTAAAGCAAACCTCTCTCTTCACAAAACTGCAAATTGTTTACGCTCCTCAAGGCTCTTCTTTTTGAAAATCTTTACCACTGTCTACATTATTACTCTTGTCACAATGCATGTTTTTGGGCTACAAACACTTATGTTTTCTAGCTCACTTCTCACATGCATTATTTTTTCACTTTGGCTATCTTGGGTCTTCAATAAAGGGATACGAATCCCAAAAGTCGCTTTTGCTCATGTGGAGTTTATGAACAAGTGGTTGCTGATTATTGTCATTAATTCGCCGTGCATTATGACGACATTTTTTGGCTTACACAAATAATAAACATCATTTCATCAAGGAACATTTCATTTCTATTGTTACAAGAAATTCATGATTTCACCATTTATATTCTTTTTGATTACTAATAACAGGCTTGATTTTATTGAATCTTATATCATTCCTACCATTTATGTTTAATAACAAGCTTGATTAAGAAAAAGGAACTACTTATTTATTTCTTCATAAAATATTACAATAGAAGCACTCTATGAAGTCACTTGCTTCTCCAGTTCCTTTACACGTTTGCGGACATTCTCAACCTGGGAGGAAAGTCCCATACAGGCCATCTCGATCTGCATCACAGCAGAGCTGATCTTCTTCAGGGCTAAGTTCAGATGCCCAGTGTCTGTAATGGTGTATTACTGTGAGCTATCCCTTTGCCCTTCGGATCATCAGTGTCTTTGGTGACCAGCTTCTTTTGACGCTTGCAAGATATGACCGTGTCTTCCAAATGACCAGGGACATTCCTCCGCTTGCGACATTTCTTCGGCTTTTCCTCAACATCAGAATCACCAAAGAGAGGATCACCAAAAGTATAGCTTAACTCCTCTGAGTCAGAGGTAGTTCTCGTTCTTATTGGTGAATCCATGGTTTGAGATATGCCTTGCCAAGCATGAGGTTGGTATTTATAAGCACAAAGTGATTACGGTAAGGACATATACAAGATTTCGTGTTGGAGAAAGTGGAATACTCGAGAGAGTTGCTGACGTAAGCCGTGACGAGACTATCAAAATTCGTAAAGAAAGAGTTATTCTTCGGAAATTCGAAATGAACTAAAAATCCCTGACTCTACATTGATCTAATTTGTGTATTTTTATTGTCTTACCTTTACTAACATGAGCGTTGGAGTGTTTTCTAAGTTATTCTGCAGGTACCCCTCATTTAGGCAAAAAGATAGGGGGAACAAGAATGCCGAGACTGCACAACATCGATGTTGCTTAACAAAACATCAATGTTTGGCCAATACAACCCTGGACCCGAGGCTGTCAAACATCGATGTTGAGGATAAAACATCGATGTTGAATGGACTTCAGCTCGTACCATTCCCAGCCAGTAGCTTCAAATATCGATGTCTAAAACCCTAACATCGATGTTGTCTCATGTGCACAATCAAGTCATTAACCGGCATGTTTAAACATTAATGTTTAGTCTCGAAACATCGATGTCTCGTAAGTATCTTTTCTTCCCAGTAGTTTTAAGCATCGATGCTTACAGGTAAGACATCGATGTTCTATCATTACAGATTAAAATTTTTCATCCAGTAGTTTTAAACATCGATGTTCTTATATTACAACATCGATGTTGTCTCGATTGGCGGTATTTCAGATTCTGTCCAGAGGCTCAACAACATCGATATTGCACCTATGAACATCGATGTTTAGCCCTCACCTTTCAAAAAAAAAAATAGCCATTGGAGAGTCAAAACATCGATGTCCTCGTAAAGAACATCGATGTTTTACCGTTAAAATTTCAAAAATATAGCCGTTATCTAGCCGTTGGAGCCTGTTGTAAGGACTACAACAGCTCTTTTTTGGCTCCCCTATTTAAGTGATGCCGTCCTCTCTCATTTTATGCACTCACTACTGTTCATTCTACACTTACTCTCCACATCATTCTCCTACTCATTTTTCTCAAGTATGGCAGGTGGGAAGAAATCTTCCAAGGGCAAATCTCCTGCTAAGGAGAGACCATCAAAGCAAAGTGGAGGCTCTTCAAGCTCAGCTCCTCAATTTACAGTGGAAGGCACCTCAATTTGGTTCTCTACCAGAGCCGAACTCCATAACTTCATGTCTCTCTTCTCCAAGCGTTCAATTGCATCTCCACGGTATCTTCCGGTGGATTACCCGAAGGAGAAGAACTACACGCAACTTGAAGCCAAACTTCGAGCATCGGGATTGTGGGAATTCGTGACTAATAGGGGCTGGCAATACAGTGCTGAATTCGTCCGAGCTTTCTACTCCACTCTGCGACGAGATGGTGACACCTTGTTCGCTAGTGTCAATGGAGTGTCTATCACCATGACATTGGAGGAATTTGGGACGAGGGCTGGATTGCCATTCCAGGGAGAAGATATTGCATCCTACAGAGGTGATCAATGGCTCACGGTCCAAGAAGCACCTTTTCTGCCTGAGCTTGGCTTCACCACTATTGTCCGTAACAAATTCGGGAGGCCAACCATCCATTCCATTAACCTTGAGTACCGAGTTCTATTCTACCTTCTCATCCGGGTCATCAATCCAAGAGACGGAAATCACACCATCTTATCCGTGGAAGATGTGAAAGTACTACATGCCATCATCCACCATGCACCAATCAATTGGGCACGATTTCTGCTCATGCACATGTCGGAATATCCATCCGCATACACCGAACATTCATTGCCCTATCCCTTCTTGGTATTGGATATTTTATTGCATGCAGTTGTTGATACTAGGAAAGGCGCACAGGTTCCTCACACCAAAATATGGGCGATAAGTGATGCTACTTTCCGCACCGGAAAATCTGTGAAAGAACCAAGGCCCGGCCAAACTTCCGAGCAAGCTCCAGGGACTGCCCAAGCAGAAAGTTTTCGTGCAGCCCCTTCTCGACGCCGAACCTCCGGAGTCACTCTTGAGTCCATTGCTGACTCCATCCACGGCCTTCAAATAAGCATGACAAGCATGAGCCGAGCAATAGAGAGGATTGACACGGAAGTGCAAAGACATGGCCACTCTCTTCGGTCTTACTTTGCCCGTGTAAATTACAATCCTCCACCATATCTGTAACAGCCCGAGTAAAATTTTTGCTTTTTACCGGGACTATAAAAGTCTTTTTACCGTGATTTACTGTTGAATTAATCTTGGGTAATTAATTCATGGTAAATCGGGCGTCGTTTATCGAAACCGAGAGTTTTCTCGCGCTCGTGATTTTTCCGTGGATTTTTCGGGCTTAAGTTGGTATTTTTCGGGTTTCGGAATTTCTCGAAAAATCTCACCGGAAAATAACTAAGGGGGTATCAGTTATTTTCTGGTCCGGACTGGACTCGCTCTATAATGCAGACAGGCTACACTATTTAGAGGTCACAAGTGCACAGTGTTCACCGGTTATAAAAGAAGAAGAAGAAGAAAGCAGGAGAGGAAGAAAAGAAGAGGAAAAAAAAGAGAAAAAAGAGGAAAAAGAAAAAGAGAGGAAAAAAAAAGAGAAGAAAAAAAAAAGGAAAAGAAAAAGAAGAAAAAAAAAGAAGAAAAATCAGAGAAAAAAAAAGAGAAGAGGAAATGGAAAAAAAAAGAAGAAACCAATCAGAAAATAGAAAAAAAAAGAAAAGAAAATGAGAGAAAAAGAAAAGAAAAGAAAAGTAAATTGAAATTAAGAAAATTCAGAAAAAGGAAAAAAAAAAGCCGGACGAACAGTGCGCCACCCGGAAGCACCCCCTGTCACTATTCACCTCGAGACGCTCCGGGGCGAGTCTCGTGCCACCGCCGCCACCAACCCCGCCGTCTCCGCCTGACGCCGCTGCCCGACGCGTCTGTGGAAGGCGTTGACCCGTCGGCAGACCCGACGGATCCAGCTCCTCGGCGTCTCCTGCTTCCTGCCGGCGTTGCAGCGCTGGTTTTCTACCGCCCCTGCACCGCTCATGCCGCCTCGACGTCGTGGTTGAGCTCGCGTTTCCTCCTGTGCTTGTCGTTGCCGTCGCGCCATCGCAACCCGGAGGTAAGACCCGGACTTTGCAAGGATCCGTTTCCACGAAACGGGTCGCAAACAGTTGGGTTGGGTTTGTTGCTGGGTTGGGCTGAGTGGTGCTGGGCCGAACCTTGGCAGGCCTGCTGCTTTGGTCTGGGCCGGCACTATTCATGGCCCAGTCCGTTTAATTAAAAAAAACAATATTTACTTATATACCTATTTATTCATAATCTGGTAAATAATTTTGGGAAAAAATTATATATTTACTTTGAGAAAATTATGGTCAATTTAATTATGGTATTTTGAGAAAAATATAAATATATATATTTTGATAAATAATTAAGTTTTGTTTTGGAAAACTATTATTAATTGAAAAAAAGTATATGTATCATGAAAATAAATTCTGGAAATTTAGTATACGTATTATTTTCTCTAGAAAATTATGGTGATTAAATTTTGGAAAATTATAGTTATTTATGAAATTATTTTGAAAAGAATTTTAATTAAAGTATGGTACCGAAGTTATATTCGGATATACGTACGGTATTATATTTTCGGTAAATGATAATAATAAAGAATATGAATCGGGATGGGTTATTTCGCAGTTTGGGCATCATAGTATACCGATTATGTGTGGATTATTGCATTGTTGAGTATTGTGTTTGTTGTGGTTTGTCTCGGGATGTTAATCCCATGGTCTTGATTGTTGTCGGGATGTTTATCCCAGTATTTTGATTGGGTTTGAATATTTATTTTCGTGTCTTGACCATGAGTATAATGGAATAATTAATAAGTTGTGAAAAGGATGTCGATCCTTGATTTTTGGATAGGGATGTCTATCCCGGTATCCTGGTTAGGGATGTCGATCCCTACGATTTGATTTTGATAACGGTAATATAATTGTCCCGTGGTAAGTAGTGGTACAACTAGATGGTTTAAGACTGTTTCGTGGTGGCCATGACCTGGGTTCTTGTGATAAGCATGTCTATGCTTGGGATGTCTTTCCCGTGATTATTTTTGGGATGTATATCCCTGGGTTCGTATTTTTGGGATGTCGATCCCTGGGTTCTCTGGATTTGGTCTGGCACCCGGAATATGTTGATAACCAGGTCTGACCCCTAGCTTATCCGTGACGGGACCCTGAAAGATAAAATTGGAAATTGGATTTTACTTGAGTCTTTTGATTTGTTTTATTTTGACGGTTTTCCCTGTTTTCGACTTGAGTAACTGTAGTTGCATATTGATTGTCTTTCCTTCGTGGTGAGCACTTCGGACTCACCCCTCACCTGCGGGCTTTCATCCCGTTGGATGAATTATTTGTTGTACAGGTTGGGTGCATTCCAGACAGGCTGCGGCATTATCCCTTGGACAGGGCTCGGATCCCTAGTTTACATCTGTGTCGCATACAGTGTTTGTGAGTAATTAAGTCTTCCGCTGTGTATTTTATTGATATTATTGGGCCATTGGGCCGGTTTTGTTATTTATGATGTTTCTTTTTTTGGGCTGTCGGGCCCGAGTTACTGTTGTATACGCTGTATGCTGGGCTTGATTTTGGTTGGGTTGTCACAGTTCCGACACGTGTTTACTGTGTACGGTAAATACGGGTCAGGGCGTTTCAATATCACATCACACTTCATGGCTACAATTTTGAAGATGAAGGTGATGATGATGATGAAGACTTCACACCAATGGATGTTGAGGATGGTCAAGAAGGAGGTGATGGTGAAGAAGGAGCTAATGAAGAAGAAGAGGAAAACATCCTTGTACAACAATCTGATGATGATGATGATAATGACGATGGGAGCGAAAGCCCAACTTTCTAAACTGTTATCTCTTGTTATGTTTATGTCCTTTTAAAATTCAATAAAATGTGTCCTATTGCTATTTCTTTTTGCTAATGCCAAAAGGGGGAAGAAAAGAAGAAGTATATACACAAAGAAAAAATACGCACCAAGTTAGGGGGAACTTGGTGGAATCATAGTTTGGAAAACATAGGGGGAATTAACCTCACTTATGAATTCATAAAACTTGGCACATACTAATCCCTCATTTTGAACTTATAAATTTGGCATACACTTTTGTTTGTTTGTCATTATCAAAAAGGGGGAAATTATTAGAAATCATGTTTCCTTGTCTCATTTCAGGGTTTTGATATTGACAAACTAACCATGACTCAATTGATGACAACTCTTGGAGCAAAAAGAAATAAATCAAAAGGCAAAGAACATAAGCATTGAAGTAACAAGCAAGAAGACTTAGGAACTCAAATTGTACAAGGGTAAAACACTCAATTCCTCTAAGTCATTGGCTCAAAACAAAATCAATTTTACACATGCATCAAATAGCATTCTTTCAAACACAAAAATGACTTTTGAGTATTGAACATCGATTGTCAAGTTTCCAACATCGATGTTCCTGCCTTCAAATAATTTTCAAAAACAGGCAGTAGCTCAGGTCATCGATGTTGGCTTCCTAAACATCGATGTTCTTATGACCGTTGCACTTAAATTCTTTTGCAGCATCAAAACATCGATGTTCCACTTTAAGACATTGATGTTCCTTCAATTGTTTTTCTTCAGAATTTTGGCAGAGTCTCAGAATATCGATGTCCAAATGGTAAACATCGATGTTCTAATGATGCTCATCTTTAATGAGTTTTGGCAGTGTTCCAAAACATCAATGTTCTACATTCAGACATCGATGTTCTCATGATGCTCATCTTTAATTTGTTTTGGTAGTGTTCCAAAACATCGATGTTCCACTGGTAAACATCGATATTTTAGTGACCGTTGGACTCAATAATTCATATTTGTTGTCAAAACATCGATGTTCACTTTGTAAACATCGATGTTCTTGTGACCGTTAGTCCAAATAATTCAAATTTACTGGCAAAAACATCGATGTTCTATCTCTAAACATCGATGTTGTGCCGTTGTGAGCATACACCTTCAACTCCCCATGCTGTTTTGTCTAAAGGTATTTTGGATTGATTCCACAATGGTCATACATGTTTTGGGACATATAAATAGAGTTATTGCACCTCTGTTTAACTATAATCAACTCTCTACATTTTAAGCATTCGTTGTCATACATACATTGCAATTTTTATGAGCCAATATCCTTGAGAATTGAAAGTTGCCTTTATAGAGCTTTACTTGTTATTCACATCCACTCTTTGAGAGAGCTTTTGTTTGAGTGATTTTAAGTGTTGTCATACACCTTAAGGGAGGATTGTTCCCTTGTAGCAACTCATAGGAAGAGTGTCTTCTTTGCTTGAGAGAAGTCTTGAAGTGAGGTATCTTCAAGCCAGCAAGCAGAGTTTCTTGTGACTCGAGCTCTAGGTTTGTATACGATTTGTTAAGCACCCGGAAGCTTAACCTAGATAGTGAAATCTTCGAGAGAGTCTTTCGGAGGACTGGATTAGCCACACAAGTTGTGTGTGTGAACCAGTATAAATTTTGGTGTGTCCTTATTCTTTCATGTGAGAAGTGAGCTAGAAAACACAAGTGTTTGTAGCCCGAAAACATGCAATCTAACAAATGTAATAATGTAGACAGTGGTAAAGATTTTCAAAAAGAAGAGCCTTGAGGAGCGTAAATAATTTGTAGTTTTGTGAAGAGAGAGGTTTGCTTTACCGTTTACCAAAAAATAGGTAGGGTCTAGACTTTGAAAAATAAGTAATCGTATTTCTATAAAAGGCATAGCAATGGTTAGTAAATAATCAAAAGTATTTTAAGAAAAATACGATTCAGAGAAAGAGAGATACACAAACCATATTAAGACAAAAATGCCTGCTCCATCATCTGTCTTCTTTGTTGAGGGAGCCTCCTTAGGAAGGAGGAATCGGTTAGCCTATAGCCTGATAAATGAGCAACAAGAGGAACTGCCAAACGAGCTTGGGAGGATGCCTCGTTTGGTCTTCATTGACGAGCTCTACTCGTCCCGATTCTTTGTCACACGCATGGAGGAGACAATCTTCCTGGAGCACCAAAGTACAGCTCAGCCAATTCCATCATGTTCTTCATCTCTGACAGACTTCAGGAGTTCAGGCTGGAGCCTTCTTGCCAAACTCTGAATGAGGGCAGTTATTACCAAATTTCAATGACTGCTCAGAGCGTTCCGCGGGCAACTGGCTTACCACCCACTTAGCCAAAAGTTCGCCTTCTGGTTTGGAACTGCAGAGGAATCACTAGGCGCTCCCATGAGTTCTCACAAAGCTTGAGAGATCTGAAGAACCAGTACAAGCCCAACGTGGTTATGCTCACAGAGACCTTGTGGCAGCCTGAAGATAATAACGGTATCATCCCGCTTCGTTTTCCTCCGGCAAACCGGTTCGAACAACATGGCCAAAACAATTCAGGGGGAATGTGGTTTTCTTGGAATGATAGTATTAGGATCAATATTGCTAATGATCCTAACAGTTTCAGAGTCATCGTTGTACCCAACCGTTAAAACAAATAATAAAAATATTTGTGTTTAAGCATGTGTATTATTTCTTTATGAATGTTCAATGATAAGCAAATGTTCCTTGACTTGATCTATTATGCTTGAAGCGAAAAGGAAACTATCTTATTCTCTCGGGTTGTAGCATTTGGATATGAACCTACTACCCAAATTTTACTTTATGCAAAATTAATTTACTTCTAAGCTCTTTTTCAATTGAGGTAAGATAGGATGCTCAAGACTATTATTACTCAAGAATGATATGTACGCAATAATCAATAAGTGTTAATTAATTAAGTAAGCATTAAGAGCACTACTAAAAGTATACTAGAAAGAATAGAACAATGTCAACCAAAGGATGATTATTTTCAACATTGCCACTCATCCTTGCATTTCTACAAGAATCAATCAAGAACTTGGATGCTTCTTTGATCATGTGCTTGGAGCATCCGCTATCAAGGTACCAAAGTACACTTGATGCCTTCAAGCATACCTATAAAACAAATCAATGGGTTTTTGGTACCCAAATATTCTTGGGTCCTTGAGTGTTAGAGACATAATGGTAATGAGCTTCATCTCGTGCCCAATGCCTATGCCTAGTAAAGCAAACAGGAGCAATGTGTCCTATCCTATTGCAATAATGGCAAATAACGTTTGGGTTGTGCATCCTTCAAGGTTGATAATAGTTACTATGTTGCCTATGTTTGTGCACTTTGCTTACTTTGATTTCCTTAAGTTGAACCATAGGTTTTCTAGGTTTTGTTTCAACTTTCTTCTTCTTAGGTTCACTCTAGAAACCTACTCCATGTTTAGTTGATTGCAAATTACCTAAGTGAGAATTTAAGTTCTTTTTTAGGGATGTTAAATTTCTTTAGGGTTGTTTCAAGTTCATTAACTTGTTCCTTTAATGTCTCACATGATGAATACTCCCTAGTTTTTGTTTCAAGTTCTTCAACTTGTTTCTTTAATGACTTACATTATGAGCATTCCTTAATTGGTCTTTCCGGTTTATTAGCACTCCTCTTTCCGTAAAACTTATTCTCTTCTTTAAGCTTTTCATCTTCACTTGACACTTTCTCCATATCATTTTCTAGAGTTGCAAGTTGTTTCTTTAAGCCCTTATTAGTTCTAGATGCCGAAATGTATTCACCATAAAGCTCATTAAATGCATCTTGCAATTCTTCAAAAGTAAAATCTTCGCTTGAGTGAGAAGTACTTACCTCTTCCGGTTCTTCCTCTCGTGCCATGACACAAAGGTTGGCCGTTTCATCTTCATCGTTATTGGATGATTCATTGTCGGAATCGCCTCCCCAAGAAATGTATGCCCTTTGCTTCTTGTAGGGCTTCTTTTCCTTCCCTTCCTTTGCCTTGGGGCACGTGGGCTTGATGTGCCCAACCTCTCCACACCCATAGCACTTGGGTGGACCGGACGTCTTCTTTCCTTTCCTTTCAAATTCTTTCTTCATGAATTTGTGGAATTTACGGATGACAAGTCCGAGTTCTTGATTGTCATTGCTAGAGTCCAATTCAGTGAGCTCTTGCTTCTTGGAGGTGGAAGCTTTGAGAGCTATGTCCTTCTTCTTCGGTTCCTACAAAGTGGGTTTAAGAATAGTAGTTTCATAGGTTAGAAGGTTACCTCTAAGACCGTCAATGGTTGTGTTCGATGTCTCGATGTCTCGATGTTTTCATAGATTGCGTCGGCTTTAGAGCGCCATTCGGGAGTGAGGCATCTAAGGACTTTTCTGACCAAGTCCTTGTCGGAGTAGACCTTCTTGAGAGCATGAAGGTTGTTTACTATTTTGGAGAATCGATCGAACATCTCCTCAATCCTCTCGTTCTCCTTCATGCGAAAGAGTTCGTATTCTACAGTGAGGGAGTTGATTTTGGCCTCTCGAACTTGATCGGTTCCTTCATAGGTGATCTCCAGCTTATCCCACATTTCTTTTGCGGTTGTGCAGCAAGAGATTTTCCGATAATCATCGGGGTTGACTGCACATTATAGCATGTTGATTGATTGGGCGTTGCTTTCAACCATCGTAATGTCTACAGCGTCATACTCCGCCTCCGTCTTTGACATTGTGGTTTCACCAACTTTCTTCGTCAGAATTTGCTCTCCGATCTTCATGATTCGCCAAAGAGCATAGTTGTTGGCTTGGAGGAAGATTCTCATCCTCTCGTTCCAGTAGTTGTAGTTGGTGCCATCAAAAAGCGATGGACGAGTGGTTGATTGTCCTTCGAAGAGTCCTGCATAATTACTTGAAGAAGCCATGGAAAGTTTCTCTCAAACGGTTAAGTCTTTCAGAGAGTTAGGCTCCGCTACCAATTGTTAGAATAGGGGCCCTACACTAGAAGGGGAAGGGGGGGGGGGGTGAATAGAATTTTTCGGATAAATTCAAAAACTTGCAGGAAATAATTGCGGAATTGAAAGAATAATGACTCACCAAAATTTATACTGGTTCACACACACAACTTGTGTGGCTAATCCAGTCCTCCGAGAGACTCTCTCGAAGATTTCACTATCTAGGTTAAGCTTCCAGGTGCTTAACAAACCGTATACAAACCTAGAGCTCGAGCCACACAAAACTCTACTTACTTGCCTGAAGATGCCTCACTTCAAGACTTCTCTCAAGGAAAGAAGACACTCTTCCTATGAGTTGCTACAAGGGAACAATCCTCCCTTAAGGTGTATGACAACACTTAAAATCACTCAAACAAAAGCTCTTTCAAAGAATGGATGTGAGTAACAAGTAAAGCTCTATAAAGGCAACTCTCAATTCTCAAGAATATTGGCTCATAAAAATGTGTACGAATGTATAACAATGAATGCTTAAAATGTAGAGAGTTGATTGTTTATAAACAGAGAAGTAAATCCTCTATTTATATGTCTCAAAACATGTATCACCGTTGTGGAATCAATCCAAAACACCTTTAGACAAGATAACATGGAATGCTGAAAGAGGTGTCTGCTCAGAACGGCAAAACATCGATGTTTGGCCAGTAAACTTAAATTATTGGACCAACGGTCATGAGAACTTCGATGTTTACCAAGGGAACATCGATGTTTTGCCAGTAAATATGAATTATTGAGTCCAACGGTCACTAGAACATCGATGTTTACTTACTGAACATCGGTGTCCATTTGATTCGGCAAAATCATTTTAAAGATGATGATCATGGGAAAATCGATGTTTACTTGAAGAATATCGATGTTCATTTGGTTCGGCAAAATCATTTTAAAGCTGATCATCAGGAGAACATCGATGTTTACTTGAAGAACATCGATGTTCATTTGGTTCGGCGAAAACAATTTAAAAACCTCAATTGATGAAACATCGATGTCTCAAATTTAGACATCGATGTTTTGCTGTTGCAAAAAAAATTTCAAGTGCAACGGTCATGAGAACATCGATGTTTAGGATTCCAACATCGATGTTTGGAGCCACTACCTATTTTTGGAAAATTATTTGAAGGCAGGAACATCGATGTCTACAATCAGAACATCGATGTTCATAGCTCAAAAAGCATTTTGATGATTGAAAGGATTCTATTGAATGCATGAGTAAAATTGATTTTGTTTTGAGCCAATGTCTTAGAAGAATTGAGTGTTTAACCTTTGTACAATTTGAGTTCCTAAGTTTTCTTTCTTGTTACTTCAATTCTTGTACTCTTTGCTTCTTGATTGATTTCTTTTTGCTTCATGATTGGCATCATTGTGAGTCATGCTTGGTTTGTCAATATCAAAATCCTAAAATGAGACAAGGAGGCATGAGTTCTAACAGGTATCCTAAGGCAGAAGGTGGGAAGGAGTGTAACGACCGCATCCTAAAACCAAATATACAAAACATAAATGACAATAAAGAGAGAAAAATGCCCTTGAGTCCAGGGATGCCAAACACTATGTAGAGCATATCATCAAAAACTCAAAGTAACAAATTAAACATCGGGATGCTTAAAGACTCAAAAATAAATCGGGCTTATCAAGCCATGTAAACACCGGCAAACCAACTGGAGAACAATTGTTGAATCCGACAATACAAACAACATCCAGAAAAGTTATGCAGCAGAAAATCAATATCTAGTCCAGTGAAAAATACAGACATATGAAGTGTCAACCTATGGATCCGCCCCCAAAGAAAAGTAGTCACAGCTACCTGAATGCGTCCCTGATCCACGATCAGCTAACCTATGTAAAAACTGAGAGGGGGTGAGACCAACCACTGTCTCACTACAAACAAATAAACCAGAATATACATATACAAATCAACCGCGAATACGTCAGAACCTGGCAATAACAGCCACAGTGCACATATCAAGTCACAGTGCGCACATCAGGTCACAGTGCACATATCAGGTCACAGTGCACAAACAAAATCAGCATCAGACTTTAATCCCACACTTAACTCAAATCATCTTATTGAGTGATAGTTCATCATTTATTAACCTTGAACATTTTATTAGGGCCCTCTACTGTGTGCTTCGGGCGCAGTAGCGACTGGCCAGCTCCTCAGGACATAAGCCCAAATATAAACATATATATATATATATACATATATCAACACATCAGAATGGGTAGGTTCCGACAAAGAAAACCACCAACAAAAAAACAAGTGGTCGATAGCTCTAGGAGGGGTGCTCTCCTAAAAGGAATATACAATCCAAAAGCTTAGGGCACACCCGTCAGTTCCCAAGTCGCCGGCTCTGTGAGGGGTCCTCTCACCAAAGGAAATATATAATAACAAATAACTAAGGGGTACACCCGACAAATCCCCAAGGCGCCACCTATATGAGGGGTACTCTCACTAATATGCTAATCGAGGGGCGTCCCCATCTATCCCCTCGTCGCCGTCTCTGTGAGTATACCTCACTATAATAACAGGACCCGAGGGGTACCCTCTCTCCCACTCGGTGCTACAGGTCAACAGTCCCACAGTAGAACATATATTATTCTGATTTATTTGTTATCATTTATGACTTATGTATGATATTCAAGTGTGTTTACAGGTGGTGTGCCACCAGAGAGAGAGTCTCTAAACCGAGCCTAAGGCTCACAGGAACACATGATATTAGCATAACAACACATACCATAAAACAAGGCAATACCAGCCCATAGATAATCAACATGGCACTATCGCTCATAATAATTAGCGTGGCATTATCAGCTCATCACAATTATCATGGCATCAACAACTCATAACCTTTAACATGTTATATCAACTTATAACAATTAACATGGCATCATCAACTCATAACAATTATCTTGGCTTCAACGTATACACATATACAATCAGGTACATATCACAGTCAGAGCATGAATCACACCAAGCTAAATCAAGCATACAAGGCTTGCAACATTAAACCATTTACCATACCAAGTACCAAGCCTCGCAACTTGAGTACCACAGGCAGTAAAGCATATCAAGGTTTTTATGTCCTCACCTGGGGTATAGAAATTGCCTTGGAAAATCCGGTACAATGCCTTGCTTCGACAATCCTATGTTATAACACAACGGGGTCACGTATATTGCAACCATAGGACATGATAGATGCATTCTAGCTACGTGATTATATTATTATAACAACTTAATCCTTCCAACCACATTTTGTTTATAAAACGTCTAGGCCCATTTACTTCCAAAGCCAGGACCTGAGCCCAGAGATCCAATCCCACTCATGGTCCACATACCCAACATGTCACAGCCTAAGTTTCACAGGCTTCAACCCCAACTAAGTCCAAGTCCTTCATCTAGGCCTAAAACCCATAACATCAAAACTCATTACTAAGCCCAAATATATCATTGGGCTTAAAGCCCATGCTTATTTAGTCCAAAACTATCACCTTCAAAGATATAGCATGTCCTCTAAGGGCCTAGGCCTGATTTACCCTATACCCGCTCTAAGGTTACACCCGAGCCCAAGGTTACCCGACCTAGAAACACTACACACGTCGGATATAATCCGGCCACGTGTCACTCATTCCCCAAACCCGGTTTCCACTAAACCCGACTACCCTGGTACATCACATTCACTCGTTTAATTATGTTACATGCCATGTATGGAAGCTTAAGAACATAACATCAACGGAAAGATACCCTTCAATCCGAGGAAAAAACCACCTCGCCGAAATAGAAACTCGCTCGCCGGATTCCGGTGGTAACCCCGCAGGAAATTTCACAACAGTCTAGAAACGTCCAAAACATCCTAACAACACAGCTGAACACCAAAGCAACTCCAAATCAACAACATAACACCCATAAATCATTGAAACAGACCAAAAACGAATCAAGGGTGTTGTAAGCTTACCCAGAATCGAATCTATACATGGCAGTAACGGATCCACCTCCTCAAAGCCTCGGTTCGTATCAGAGCTTTCACAATCGAAGACCCAAACATTCTGCCCATGAACTCACGCGATAGAAGACATCTCGACCATCAACACCAACTACAATCGACCACCAGCCACCTCGCATCCACTCGCCACCATCCATAAAACAGAACCCAATTCGGGTTAACTCCAGCGAACAACAATGACAACATCGATCCGCCGCCATCAAAAATCACAACACAAGCTCGATTGGGTTAGTCCAGTACACCACAACCCTTAATGGAACAGGTACTCAACTGTAAGAGGAAGAGGAAGGGAAGGGCTGCGCTTACCGAGAAGGCGGCGCCGACGACTCCCCGTCGTGTCCTGTCCATGCACGAGTCTCGTGCCGAGCCTCCACGGTCTCCTTCCTCGATGTAGCAGGCGGCTTCAACCCGTGACGGCGACAACTCAAAGAAGAAAAGGAGAAGTGATGGTGGCGGCAGCTTCTAGAGGCAGAGAACGGTGGCGGTGTGTGTGGGTTTGTGGAAAAGAGATAGAGAAGGAAGAAGAGAAGTAGGGAGGCGCCGTCGGGTGTGGGGGGGAAAAGAAAGCAAAGAGGAAAGGAGGAAAAGAAGAAAGAGGAGAGGAGAGTTTTTTGGGTTGGGCCGGCTCAGTCCCGAAATGACGTCGTTTCAGAATGAGGCGCGGTCAACCCTCGCCAGTCAACGCGGTTTCTCCCCCTTTTTTTTTCACTTGACTCCTCAAGACGACGTAGTTTCATTACAACTACACCAAAAACACTTCCTCAGCCCCCCGAACTCGAAACGATTCGAAACAGAACCTTGGTTTAAGAAAACTCCAAAAATAAAAGACATTTAACCAAGGGAAAGAATTAATTTCTTGACCAAAAACTCGGAGATAACTCAAGGGTAAAATTGGAAATGAAATTCACAAAATTCCATAAAATAAATTATGAAAAATAGGGGCGTTACAAGGAGGCAGTGACGAAGCATCAACTTAAGACACCAAGGCGACTTCGGGCCTTCTCGTGAGAGGAGATGTAAGCCCCAATATTTATGGCAGAAAATGGGAGACTGGATGACTTGGTTAGGCTTTCTCGTGAGAGGAGATGTAAGCCCTAGTAACTATAGTAGAAGCGATGAAACGAGGTGATATGATTGGACCTTCTTAAAAAACACAGATGTAAGCCTCCATTTTTACTAGTGAATCAAGCCGATGATTCAAGACAAGAAGTCGAGATGAAGAATCAAATTGAAGGGCCAAGCCGGTGGGCCAAGTTGATAGGCTGATTTAGGAAGCCAAGTTGTGTAGCCGAGTCAAGTTGCCAAGTTGAGATGTCGACTTAGGAAGTCAGGAGACGGGATACGAAGCTGAGCCAAGCTGATGAGGATTGGGTATACAAGCTAAGAAACCAAAGAGACCATCTCATGGGAAGAAATACAAATCCCAGCTTTAGGGAAGAGACTAGGAAGAAGAGCACATGAAATGACCTGGGGTATGGCGAGGGGACAATGGATGGGGAGAGCCGATGTTCTGGCCTTCTCGTGAGAGGAGATGTAAGCCCCAATATTTACAAGGAGAGGTGAAATGAGGTGACCTGATCGGACCTTGCTCAAGGAAGAAGAGGTAAGCCCTGACTCTTACCTATGAACCGAGTTGACAAGCCAAGATGAGAAGCTGAGAGAAGCGCCATATGATGAGGGATCAAACTGTCAAGCCAAGTCGATGACCTGAATTGAGGGACCAAGTGGGGTAGCCGAGTTGAGTTTTCAAGTTACAATGCCAAGTTGGGAAGCCATGGAATCGGGATGTAAAGCTGAGCCGAGCTAATGAGGTTTGAGTATACAAGCTCAGACAAGCTAAGGGGTCTACTGATAGGTAGAAATATAAATCCAGTCTTGGGGAGGAACACACTTGAGTCATAACTTTCAGGAGAGAGAAGTGATGATGGGCAAAGGAATGACCGTGGTATATGATAATGAGAGGGGTGATGAGAGCAATGACAAGGCGGCACTGACATGGGGGCAATGAGATGGGAACTACAAGTGTGGGGGGAAGTTGAGTAGAGACCACAAGCCAAATTGTTAAGCATAGGTAGAACGATGACCAAGAATAAGGAGAGGCAAAATAGTTGCTCTTTAGAGGCCAGAGGTTGAGTCAAGCCAAAGGGTGCAAGGGTTAAATTCTATGTCAACAATCAACAAGGTCATCATTTGTACTTTAATTTTTCATATAAGAAATAAAACTCTAATTTTTCTTATCTTTTGTGTACATGGGGCAAGTTGTGTATGACTTCATGATATTCCATTGGGTCAATCTAGGGGACCATAAAAACGAACTACGAAGACCTGATTCTGTGGATGTAACCCCAAACACCTACCTTAATCCGTTTCCCAAACACTTGTTAACACCAATCATCAAACACATGCCCATGTCGACGCCTATCTAGCCCAGCCTCTATGTTAACCCCTACCATGAATACTTGTCAAGAAATGAAGCTCTCAAAGATAAATCAAGCTTCAAAATAAATTCCATCTAAATACACCTAATTAAAGAAGATGTCACCCTCCCAAAAAAAAAATGAAATGAAAAGAAAAAGGAAACACAAAGAAAAAAGGGAGAAAAATGGGCAAAGGGATGAGACCTTTAGTGCGTGAAAATTGAAACCAAGATGGAAAAAAAGTCATAAATGAAGAGGACAAGTGTTTCCCTGCTAAACACCAAACACCCACTATCTTCAGCCTTCCACAAAACACCCTCGTCTCAAACCCGACACCATATCCATAGATACGTAGGTAACCCGGCGACGAGCTCGGTCTATTGGTTGTTCCAAGATTGATTCAAAGGAAAGAATGGGGTCGTTGCTAGAAACACATGCCGCATTGTTGATTGTATTCGGGCCTCTTTTGTAATCATGGGGTCTCTATTTTCGATTTGTATTTCATTGTCAATCGAGTCCGCCTCTCCCAAGAAGATTCACTGTGAATTTGGTCATCAATTGTCATGCATCTCCGATGGTCTCTCAATAGCACTCTGGTTTTCCACCAACCCTCATTGGAATCGATAGTTTTACCTCTCCATTAGTCAATCGAGTATACCTAGCCCGAGTGGTCTTGTTCTCGCCCAAAGCTTTGTGATCTCATTATTCTGTGTCTATGGTTGCTACTCCCACACAAAAAAAAGAAAAAAAAAGAAGAAGAAAAATAAGGAAAAAAAGGAAAAGAAAAGCCTGCTAGGTTGAAAACCCGAGACGGCGGCCTAGGCAAAAGGTAAGGCCAAAATGAAAGTGGGATAGCAACCAATGACAACAAAGAGACACCCATATATTAGATCACATTGCTCCATCAATTCTCAAAGCAAAGATTGCTCATCAAAGATAGACTACTCGGTTAACTATGTCATCATCAATAAGCGGGGTATAGAAGCTTCTAGGAACATCGCCTCCACATATTTTTGAAGGGATATTCACTCACCCATCCATCTTACCTTGACTAGACAATTCTACCTCCATCCAAACGTTTCAATAAGGAATGTCCATCTTTGGGGTCCTAGCTAGAATTTAAGGTGAATGGGTTCATAGTCATTGGGGATCTTTTTCTTTGAGGCTTTGGAGTTTTTGATGGGATAATCCACTTTTTTTCAAGTTGCTTAACTTTCACCTTAGCTCGAATGATTTCCAACGCTCATGCATCATACTAGGGGCATTCACATTCAAATGCACTACGTCTAGATAGAAAGCACACACATCTAAACATACATGTAGAAGTAGACGGCACTTGCATCCAAGAGAAAAGAGAAAAGAGGAGAGACGAGGAGAAAGAAAACGAGAGAAAAAGAGAAAAATCGAGGGAAGATAGTGATAGAGAGGGGAAAGAAAAGAAAAGGGGAAAAACCTATCATAGGCACATACATCCATGCAGAAGTAGAAAGTGCTTGCATTTAACAGTCAAACACATCATTGTAGAATTAGGGGGTACTTGCACCTAAAAACTAGCATGTAGAAACTAGAAGCATTAGCACACCAGCGAACACATAAGAACTAGGGGCATCCCCATGCATTGAAGGGATAAATACATTATAGATATGCTCATGCATCAGTTACAGATAGAACGTGGATCCTTTGATAGGGTAGGCTTGACTGAGGGTAAATGATTAATGAAGGAGGCAACATTATGAATTCATCACTTGATGTAGATTTACATTTCCTAGGGTTGCTAGCTGAAGGGGCATGGCATGAACAAACCTTGTAGATAATGAGAATTGTAGACAAGGGACATGTCATGCCTTATTTCTCTAACTCGTCAAGCTGACGTCACAGATTAGAGGCACATCTACCTTGAGATTAAACCTACATCATGACATTAGGGGCACGGTGGACCCGAAGTCCGGGTTAATGAGGTTGCAAGGGGCATGCTACCTCATATTTTGAGTCAAGCTTCCCGGGGCATGCTACCCCACGCGGATCTGGGATTTTCTTAGGGCATGCTACCCCACCCTGATCGATTGACTCCTACAGGAACGGCGGGCCCATCTATCTGGCTATGCTAAGTAGATTGCCTATTGGGCTGCGGGTTGGGACACCCAGGATGATTGTGGGCTAGGAGCATGTTAGGCCATAACTAGATGGTGCTGGGGGCATCATGCTCCATCTCGAGAATTTCGAACTAGGGGCATGATATGCCTGCATTTAGGCAAGGGGAAAGACACATCCTACCTCCTTTAAGCCCACTAGGGAACTCGGGGACACGGGAGACATGAGCTATTGATGCGGCCATGGGTGCGGACACTCAAGGAACAGCTGGCGAGTTGGTGTTGCCCACGGGTCCAATTACACAGGCTTGATCCAAGAAGATCAAAGATCAATTGCAAAGACAAGTTCAAGCATTACTCAATCTCGAGTTGCAAGAAGATCGAGTAGTCATGATGGGAGAAGAGCTTATGAAGAAACCCACGTTCAACACTATGTGGGATGGAATAGAAGAGGCCTAGGGACAGTCGACCTCATTGGGCCACACTTGGGCCATGTTGACATATCAGTAGTTTTCTTATTAGGGTTTGCCAAATTTTTATAATTAAATATTTTTATAATTTCGGCATGGGTTTTATTTATTTTATTATGTTGGGTCAAGTCCATTATTAATTAGTTGATTAATGTGGGCTTTAGTTATTTTGGTTTTTAATTGTAAGGTTTTTAATTAGTGTCCAAGTTATGTTGGCTCAATTAAAATCCTAGTCCATCTAGTAATAGGAGAGGCGGCAACTAGGGTTAAGTTTTGAGGAGGTGGCCGACTTGTGTGAGTAGGTGGCCGACCTAGGGGTGTTGTGATCTCCTATAAATAGAGTCTTTACGATTCATTATTAAACAGATTATTTGAGAAATAAAAATTTCAGAAAAAACTTGAATAATCTCACATCAAGAGAGGAGTCTCTTTGCTTGTTTTTATTTTAGGGATTTTGCTAACAATTGCAGGTAGTGATATTTGCTATTGTGATTCATATTCCTTTGTGCTTTTGTTTCTTTGTTGTCTAGCACCGAGAGATTAGGAGGTGGAGGGGCTATCGCGTCCATCTGTTGCCTGGCACAGATTGTTAGGAGGTGAAGAACAACGGTGCATAAAGTGTGCACGATTGGTGGTGATTTGAGATCGGGACAATCTTAGATACGAAGGTGCTTCTAGGGCCGGCTAGGTATGTTGTCATATCAATTTTGGTAGCGGAGCTCAGGTTATCAAATCAATCAACTATCCTTTAATTTTTTCTATGTTTATTGTTTCTTTCTGCCGAATTATTATATATGTATAAAAAAAGTGTCGAGTACTGTTCATCGTACTGTTCATCGCTGTTACTATTTCTGCAGCAAATTATATATATAAAAAAAGAATTTGGTTGATTTGTTGATAACCAGATTGTTTTGCAAGAATTCGGGAAAAGTACTCACCCGAATTGAATCTTAAGTTTTTCTTTCAGTTTGTTGTGTTGATAGCCGATTACTTGCATTTGGTGATATTGTTTCATATTGCTCGATTGACCAAAAATCTACACATACAAATTGTTCTTCTTGTGTGTGTTTTCATCTCTTGAATTGAGTTAATCTTGCCTCTAGTTTTTGTGAGGCTTGTCTTTTCTTGTTAGGAAGTTCATCGATTCTATTGAATACGTGGCAACTTGTTATTATCTGTGATTTGTTTCTGGATCCTAACAAATAAAAGCCTAGCAAGGGACAAGAGAGTGAGTGAAATACAGGAGAGGGTGAGGCTATTTTTCAGGAAGATGTCGCAGTCACCAAAAAGCCATGAATCGAAGAGCAGTCGGCAAGACTGGCAAGGGGAATCATTACAATGGAGGGCATTGAGAGATGAGGTAGTCCGTCTCAATAACAAATTGCTCGACAAATCCGACGAGCTAGCCGAGTTCAGACACACACATAGAGACGACATGGCGAAGCTGAAATTCTTACTTGCAGGTTTGGCCGTCTAGGGAGAGCAGCCACCACGGCAGTAGCAGCAGCAGCCTCCTCCACGCCAACACCAGCAATAATCGCCATTAGTCGAGGAACCAAGGCAGCGAGACGAACCGTAGCCAAGGGGCGTTTGGAAGGCGAGTTTAAAGAAGAGGTATGGGAAGAGGAAGAGTGGCAGCCACGTCACCAAGGCTATGGACGAGGTGGCAGAATGCCGAGAGGAAGAGGACCAGAATCGACATTATGGAAGGAACAACGAATGGGAACCATTCAACAATGTCGATGCCAACATGAACAACATCAAGATCAAGATACCTTCTTTTCAGGGAAGAGGGGATGCAGACGCTTACATTGAATGGGAGCAAAGAGTTGATATGGTTTTTATTTGTTATCATTTTTCTGAGGAAAAGAAGATTAACCTAGCTACTCTTGAATTTACTGATTATGCTCTTAAATGGTGGAATAAGTTTTTGTTGGACAGGCGTCGTGAAGGACAAGAACCCCCTCAAACATGGGCTGAATTGAAAGGCATCATGAGGAGAAGATATGCACTGAACTACTACTATACCGATTTGCACCAGAAGCTGCAAACCTTGAGGCAAGGTACACAAAGCATTGATGAGTATTATAAGGAGATGGAAGCACTGATGCTTCAAGCGAATATAGAGGAGGAACCCCAAGCAACCATGGCACGATTCCTTGCTGGAATGAACCGGGAGATTGCTAATGTAGTGGAGCTGCAACATATTCTAGACATTGGAGAGGTTGTCGAGAATGCAATCAAGGTGGAAAGGCAGCTGAAGGTATATAATAACAGTAGGGATTTCCGAGGGCCCTATGTCACATCCAGTTCTTCCAATTGGAATCAACGAAGATACACCCGAGAAGAGAAGCCAAGAGAGGAAAAGACAAGACTGGCCGACTACAAGACAACCCCAAAAGCAAGCCAGTCGACTTCTTCCTCCACAACTAAGCATCGAGATGTGAAGTGCTTCAATTGTGGGGGTATTGGGCACTTTGCTTCCCAGTGTCCAAACAAGAAGGTGATCTATGTTCGGGAAGGAGAGCTATACTCGGATGATGAGGAGAACGAATCATGTGCTAACATGCCCGAATTGGAGGATGTTCCGGTGGAAGATCGATATGTGCAAGAGGCGCCAGCATCTGATCCTTAGCTCCTCGTGACCAGGCGAGTTCTTAGTGCGTAATTGAAGGAGGATGAGACCGAGCAGAGGGAAAATATCTTCCATACCAGATGGCATGTCAATGGGAAAGCATGCAGTGTGATCGTCAACAGTGGGAGTTGTGCGAATGTAGCCAGCACCTTGATGGTGGAGAATTTGGGATTAGCAGTGTCGAAGCATCCCCAATCATATAAACTGCAGTGGTTGAATGACATGGGTGAGATCAAGGGGACAAAACATGTTCTTGTTACTATAACCATTGGTAATTATACTGACAAGATATTGTGTGATGTTATTCCTATGCATGCTTGTCACATTTTACTTGGTAGACCATGGCAGTATGACAGGCGTGTATGGCATGATGGCTACAAGAATAGGTACTCCTTCTCCATGGGTGAGCAGAAATATATGTTAGCTCCATTGTCTCCACAGCAAGTGTACTATGATCAGAAGCACTTGGAAAAGAGTGCTGAGGCAATGAAGCAAGAAAAGGAAGCCAAGCTGTAAAACAATGGTGAGCATGAGAGGATAGTCGAGGGCTATGGAAAAAAGAGGGTGTGAAAAAGGTTGAGAACCTTGAAAAAGGAGAGCTGAAACGAAAAGAAAAACAAAGGAGTGAAGTTAACACTGAGAGAGAGAAAAGGAAAGCCAATGTCGACTTGGAGAGAAAAAAAGAGGGGAAAAAGAAACAAAACTTCTATGCAAATGTGAGGGATTTTAGAGTAGCATGTGCGGGAAGGAAGGATATTTTGGTGCTCTTGTACAAGGGCGCTTATTTTTCTGACACTGACCTTAATCCCGATATTCCTAGTTCTGTTGTTTCTGTTTTGCAGGATTTTCGGGATGTGTTTCTGTGAACACCCAAATTTGACCCATGAAAATTATATTGGGATTAGACTCCAGACATGTTTGAAACATAAGATTGATGACTCAGTCTTGGGTTGAAGCATGGATGGGGTTTAATTTTAGTAGAATTTATACGTTATAGTAATTAAGACTTTTATATGCCTAGGATTAATGAGACAATTTAATCATGGGATATGTTAAGGACTAAATTGCTAAAATGTATTTTATCTCATTAATTTTGGGCTTGTTCATTTATTAAACCCGATTATATTTATTCTTGGGTTGAAGATAAATGTAAGGGTCCAATTTAATAAGGTATGGACTCGTCTTCAGAGTTGCACAGCCCATTAACACCTTGCTTGTAGACAAATTTAGCTTTGATTTTCGTGGAAAATCAGAGTTAAATCATTCCTTAATAGCAAGAATATTTTTGGTATGAATTTGGCTTAAAATGAGGAATCAATGTGTAATTCGTCAATTAGGAGATGACTGAGGGGAGTAGTAATCAAGGAAGCAGAGGATTCTGGGCAGTTTAGGGGTTAATTACGCGGTAGGATCAATCAGGGAGGAATTAGGGGAGAATCGGGACCGAAAAAGGAAAGTACGGGTGAGACGCATAGGCGCGGGCGGTCATCTCGGGATGACCGCCGGGCCTGGGCGGTTTTCCACCCATGACCACAGCCGGCCATGGCGGTCATGTACCCCCAGAAACGCGTTTTCTCCCGGATTTTCGCCCGTAATTTGATTCTACTCGGTTTTGGCCTAGATTTTTGGCCGTTACCTTGATCATTAAGTTGGTCCACGCCCCTAGGCTACCCAGAACACTATAAATAGAACCCTCCTCTCACATTTCAAGGGACACACATTCTATTACACAAACACTCTTCATAAAGCTTTGAAACTTGGAGAAACTCTTTCTCTCCAAGCTTATTAAATAGTTCCATAGGAAAAACTCTGGCAGAATTTCGTGGGTAGCATCATCCATTGAAGGCAGCAAAAGGGGAAAAATAAAAAAGAACTCCAAGATTGAGTTGAGGAGTGGGAGGAAATTGTGTGGGAGGCACAACCCAAACCAAGAAGCTAGAGGAGGGCTACAAGAGGTAATCCTAATCCCTTTTTGTCTAACCAATTATTGTTGAAATGTTGATGTTGATGTGATTGTTGTGATGCCATGTCAAGAACTACGTGGGCTTTGAACCCGGTCGCCGGGGTACGTAGGTGGTTTCTAGTTGTGGAAACTCAAGCCCAATCTTCTTCTTCTCCCCTTTCTTTTTAATATTCAGTTATTATGTGTTTTGGTGTCTACACTTGTACACTTGCACAAGGCATACATAATCCACTAATTGCACAAAGTTTCGCCCCAACATGGATGGGTGCCTAACACCTTCCCATCCATGACGAATCCCTGGGTCCAGCATCTTTGGTTCGTTATCCAGTTGCCTAAATGGAGTCACATGAAGGATTTTTCCCAAGTTTTTGTCCCTTAGTGAAATTTGGGTGGCGACTCCAAAGAGAGTGGATGATGGTTATGAAGAAGGTGTGAAGGAAAGGTGAATAGGCCCAAGTGATTTTGGGACGGGTATTCACAGCTGGCAACTCCACTGGGGATTTTGAGGATTCAAGAAACCTTGTGCAATCATTGAATTTTGTATGCCTTTTTATGTGTCATCATAAGTGCCCTGAATTCATGATAAATGTTGTGAAGCCCTTACCGTAACAGGGCCAGGAGATCCAAGTCCGCTACAATGCTTTCTTTAAGCGATAGTGGCTTGTGTGAACCGGTTTCTCGCTGCTCATGCAATGATAGGGATTAACGGGCCTTGCACCTCACGCGATATCTTTTATCACATGTGAGTAGGCCAAAATATTCCTTAGCGGCAGTCTTTTAGCCCCCAACCAGCCACATACCCTGAGCATCCCATGCATGATGAATCAATAGGTGTTGCGTGCATTTGAGTGCTTGATGTTGTGAGTTCAAGTAGAAATACATGAGGTGCCTCCTCGTTCATTCCTCCATACATAAATCCGAAAAGACATGTGTGAGATAGTCCCTAGGGAGTCAAAGACCCTGACACCGGTCCTTTAAATATCAGGACAACATGAGTGAGGAAAATAGTGCCAAAGTGCCTGAGTAAATTCTGAACTCAAGGATCCGAATATCATGGAAGAACTCCTAGCCCTGCAGAAAGGGAAGATAGTTTCCCCTGCGAGTAATAGGGGACAAAATTCAAAGTCGGATGGTGAGCATAATGTGGTGATAGTTCAGAATAGTGATTCGGTGGCGCAAGAATCTAGGGGAGATGGGGAGAGACTTAGAAGAATGGAGGACCTCTTGAAAACCATGAAGAAGAAAGAGGACAATTGGAATTTAGATCGTCTGTCTTTGTTCCCCGAGGCCCGTTTGCCTGAAAAATTATCGGGAAGTTTAATGGAACAGGATGTCCCACAACTCACCTGAAGAACTATGTGAGGATGCTGCAACCTATGGGGATTGGGCCTGAATTAATGACCCAATTATTCCAAAGAACTTTATCTGGAGGAGCTTTGAGATGGTTCATGACCTTGGATGAGAGCAAGTTAAGCAAATGGGAGGACCTCTGTAAAGAATTCCTGAAGCAGTATAACTATAACACTGAGGTGGATGTGACCAAAAGGGGTCTCGAAACGACCAAGCAAGAAGTTCACGAGACGTTTTTTGCTTACATCTCGAGATGGCGTAATAAAGCATCTTTGATGGTGGACATACCCACAGAAGAAGATCAAGTGCAGATGGTGATCAAGAACCTACAGCCGATTTACTATGATCGCATGGTTGGCAATTATTATGCCAATTTTAAAGCACTCATTGGGGCGAGAATACAACTAGAAGATGCTATTAGCTTGGGAAAGATCAGGATGCCTACGGACACCTCCAGAAGGAGTTTCAATGCGTCCCCAGGAAAAAAGCACACCGAAGTGAATCATGTCGTTGTTCAGACCCCACTATAGGTTGAGTCAAATAGAAGGGAGTTTACTCCCCTCCCTATGTCTTTAGGAAAGATGTTGCAGAAGTGTGTGGAAAAGAATTAACTGTAGTCCCTGGAACCAAAATCTGGTCTTCCCTATAGAGGGGACCCTAATAAATTCTGCGGATTCCATCAGGCGGCTGGGCATGCTACAGAAAACTGCGCCCGACTTCGGCATGAGATCCAGGATTTAATAGAAAGGAATGAAATAATTCTGCCCAAAAGGCAGAATACCAAGTCAAATCCCCTGCCCTTACTCGGAGAAGTCGATATGATGGAGGTCGATTCCGAGCCTGAGCTGCCATGCTGTGTGCTCGATCTGAGTTGGTATGAGGACTCTGATGAAGAAGTTGATGTCATCACTAGATCGGGAAGAGTGGCAAGAAGGGCTCCCCATCGCATAGACGAACCAGAAGAAATAACGGATCCTGAAGAAGACATGGCGATAAAACAATTGAAGAAGGCTTAGGCTAATTTCTCTATCTGGGGTTTGCTAATGTCATCTCGCCCTCATCAAGAAAAGGTACTTCAAACCATAAGCAAGGCTCATGTCCCCATTGATACCGCACCAGATGCATTGGCCAACATGATAGCTTCAGTAGAAGGTGACAATTAGATATCCTTCTCAGAAAAAGACCTCCGCTCGGGTAGGGAAGCCTATATTGATGCCCTATACATAACCATTCAGACCAAGGAAAATCAGAAACCCTTGGTATTAATAGATAATGGATCCGCCCTAAATGTCTGTCCATTAAAAACCGCGAGTTCCTTAGGATTTGGAGTTGCGGATTTCTTACCTTGCCGAACTATGGTCAGGGCTTATGACAATGCCAGAAGAGAAGTGTTGGGCATGATAAAGCTGGAAGTCACCATCAGGCCCGCCCCTGTTCTGGTAGAGTTCCAAGTGCTCGATATTGCATCGAGTTTCAATTTGCTCCTTGGAAGACCATGGTTGCACCAAGCCCGAGCTATAGCCTCCACCTTACATCAGATGTTGCGATTCCCTTACAAAGGGGGAATAGTCACCATTAAAGGAGAAATGGCTGAAAAGAATATCAAACCAATATGTGGGATCGAAGAAGAAGAAGAGGTGTCTTTATCTGGTTTTTTTTCGATTCTATCAGTACCATAATGATAGATAAGCCCATTATGAGACTCCCTTATTATGACCCATTTGGCAATTCGTCGGTTATGAGCATTATGGGAAAGATGAAATATTTTCCGATCATGGGGTTAGGAAGGAGGCAACAACGAGTGTTAGAGGTCCCTGAAATTTCGAGTGCTGTGCCTCCTTTTGGTTTGGGATATGTTCCAACTCCGGCGGAGCTGGAAGAGCAAAAGGTGAAGAACCAAGCTAAGGCAGCAGCCCACAAGAACAAACAGGAATGGGATTTTCCCATGACTCCATACTTCGAAACACTGAATGGATATTTTGTGAAAGAAGAAGAGGACTTTCTCTTTTGCGGCTTCTCTGAATTATGGATATGTAGCATCACGAAGACCAGAAAATCGGGATTTGAGCTATTCTTTGACTGTTATCCCGAAGAGATAAGGGAGGAAGAAGAGGAAGAAAAGAGGAGGATAGACGACGACGAGGACTTTGGTTGTAGGCATCTCTTTGGGGAAGGTGGGATCGCTTGAGGATTTGTGCGTTGACTTTTGCAGAGGGCTTAGTTGAGAGTTTAATAAGCCAATGGGCAAGTTTATGTTGTGTTTCGTTTCAATAAAAGGGGCACTCTTTCTGTTATTTCTACATATATGGTTCATGTGAATATGGTGTGTTGGACAAACTTCCCAAAATACATGGACGTTAATCTAAAGATGGAACATTAATGATAACAATAATATTCTTGATCAAAGCCCCAATGAAATAGAGGTCTCTGGTCAAGCCACTCGGACAAGAAAAAAAATTCTTATCCGAAGAGACAAAACAACAGACCAAAGAAAAGAACTACGTGAGCCTGATCTCGTGAGCATAAAAAAAATAAAAAAAAAGTCATGAGTACATAGGAAGCCCAATAAGGGTTAGGTTCCATTATTATCATTGATAATCCAAAGATTGACAAAAGATAAAGGGAGTTTGTTCACTCAGTTATTCGCATGCATTGTAAGTCTAAAGAGATAGCTGTTGGAATGAGACTTAATCCTTCTTGCGCCTTTTTCTACTTAGAGCGCCGTCCCCGCCATTCTTCTCTTCGACTAGACGATTGGGCAATCCAAAGCCTGGGGGCACCAAATCTTCTTAGAATGCTTCTCTCATCAGACGCAAGGACCTCTTAGTATCAGCCACATCCTCTTTCAGCCACTCCGAATATGCCAATGAGGGATGTGTCTCGAAATGACCACCAGTACCTTCTCTCAAGGCCAGAGCCCAACCCCCTTTGATGACTTTTAGAGTAGCCACCTCCATGGGTCCTATGGTAGGAGTTGGGATAGTTGATGGAACTACTTGATTTATGCCGAATTGTCTCAGGATCCTGTTCGGACGATACTATGTGGATTTCTCTAGACCCGGGAGTGGGACCCAATCCTTGCAAAAAGTACGAATGACTACCTCTTGCATCCCCAACCACCTGCAACACCATGTGATTTGTGCGCCTATGAGATCCCTCATGAAGATGGTCCGATCCCGAATGGTGTAGAAGAAGACGGAATAACCACGACGAATGTAATTCGGAGTATTGGTTTGAGGCCGTTCAATCAATGTGAGAAGTTCACACAACCACTTCTGAAAAAGTATGAAGAATTGATACTTTGAAAATCAGAGTGGGAGAATTTATACCTAAAGCAAGAGGGGAGAGCCGGACATAAGAGCTGAGGGATCGTCCACCAGTTTGTCTAGACAATGGAGGGTTTCGCCTAAAATCATTGGAGTAAGGCTCTTTTTGTTAAAAAGTTCAGCGACCAAAGCACCGACTCGAAGAGGAAAAGCACCAGGGGAGCCTACTAAAAGAAATTCATGTGTCATCACAAGGGCAAGAGCATGGCTTTGTTTTTCTCTGCATTCGGCATCACACTCCCCCGGATGATGTTTCGAACCACCAAGGAAATATTGGTCAATGATTTTCGATAAGTCAAGACAGTTGTGCTGATCCAGAAGAAAACTAAGCTGGCCATCAGCCAAGAAAAGAAATGTACTAACCTCTTTCAAGACGGGTTTTGCAAGAGAAACCATGGCAACTTCGCTTATGAATTTTGCACCCATGAACGTGTTGAATTCATCAATAGAAGGACAAAGCTCCATCATGTCTTGACCGAGGCAAAAAATGCGACGACTCTTGTCCCAGAATTTTACAGCAGCACGAATCAAGTTCTCCTCCACCGCCATGCCACGAAGTTGGAACAATGTGGAGAGTCCCAGCACCGCAAAACTCAAACGGCATATGCGGGGCACGCTCGCCATCCATTGAAGCACCTTGGCATGAAAATTCTCACTCATGTTTGTTTTAGATGTGTGTTGAAGGGATTCCGAGGTTTATGAGGGTCTTTAGACGTCCCCAGAGCTGTATTTATAGTGTTTTGAGATGAGAGGACTCGTGAAAAACCCTAAAGCCCAAACCCAAAAGCCAAAAAAGGAAAAAAGAGGAAGAAAAAAAGGGAATGAGAGAGTATGAAAGAGCTGCGAGGAAAAACATGTGTATCTATCACTTAAGGGGCATTTTATGATCTTTTACTTGAATTTACAATGATATGTGTTATGATGAGTTAGACGTGTATTCTGCTATAGATTGATGAGTCTTTTGAAGACATGATGAGCCTATTCTCTTGAAGATTGCCTCAAATAAGGGAGGATCAGAGGGATCTGCGAACATGCTCGATCTAGACCAGCCGAGACCAAGGGCAGGTACCCCTAAGATAAAAGTAGGGTAGATGAGAGTCATTGGGGACAGGTGTCCTTAAGACAGAAGTAGAATTGATGAGAGTCGTTAGGAGCAGATACCCCTAAAAGTAGAGTGGATGAAGATGTTGAGGGATAGATATCCCAGGGACTTTGTCCCGACATAGAGGAGCACCTGAGACGATGTAGATGAACCACAAGATGATTCCCGTTAGCTCTTGGGACCAGAAAAATCCCAAGACCCCAGAGATGAGATGAGTTCCTCAAGGGAGGGGCGACAATATCCCTAGTTAACATAGGTGAGATAATCCTAGTTAGCAAAACTCTCGCGGGAGGGTGATAATATCCTTAGTTGGCAAAATCCCCACGGGAGGGTGATAATATCCTTAGTTGGCAAAATCCTCATGGGAGGGCGACAATATCCCAAGTAAACATAGGTGATGATCCTAGTTAGCAAAACTCCCGCGGGAGGGTGATAATATCCTTAGTTGGCAAAATCCTCACGGGAGAGCGATAATATCCCTAGTTAACACAGGTGAGATGATCCTAGTTAGCAAAATCCCCACGGGAGGGTGATAATATCCTTAGTTGGCAAAATCCCCACGGGAGGGTGATATATCCTTGGTTGGAAAAATCCTCACGGGAGGGCGATAATATCCCCAGTTAACATAGGTGAGATGATCCTAGTTAGCAAAATCCCCACAGGAGGGTGATAATATCCTTAGTTGGCAAAATCCCCACAGGAGAGTGATAATATCCTTAGTTGGCAAAATCCCGACGGGAGGGTGATAATATCCTTAGTTGGCAAAATCCACACGGGAGGGCGACAATATCCCTAGTTAGCATAGGTGAGATGATCCTTTGTTAATGACTTTTGGGACCAGAAAAATCCCAAAAGAAACCCCGGGACGAGATTATTACCGGTAGCTCTTGGGACCAGGAAAATCCCAAGAGATGAGATGAGTCAATCGCAAACCTCGGGATGAGATGATTCTCGAGGTGGAGCATGTGATGCTCCAACCATTGGTCCACAACACTCACATTCGTTATCCAAATTTGGCTATTCCTTCCTTGCGTTGCTCCGTCTTTAAATTTTAAAGACTCACTAATGAGGGGCATCTGTGAACACCCAAATTTGACCCATGAAAATTATATTGGGATTAGACTCCAAACATGTTTGAACCATAAGATTGATGAGTCAGTCTTGGGTTGAAGCATGGATGGGGTTTAATTTTAGTAGAATTTATACGTTATACTAATTAAGACTTTTATATGCCTAGGATTAATGAGATGATGTCGTTTTTCTGCAACGTAGGTTCCTGCAAGTGCACAGGGTTGTTATAGTACTTTATCAAGGTCGTATCCACAGGGATTGGGTTGAGTCTGTTTCCTTTCAATTTAAGACAAACTAGGCTAAAAAATAATTAAACAAGGATGGATTTGGGTGAATGATGATTAAAATCTAAACTGGGCAGGAAAGATAAATGTAACAGCTGATTAAATGAGGAAGGTATCAGTTTTGGTGGATTCTTGGGCATCCGGGGTTCACATGTCCTGCTTTATACATATAAATTGCTCGACAGCCTCAGTCACAGGTTGAGCCTGTGGGTGAGGCTGTGACTAATGAGATGTCTTGAAGGGGCTCCCAACCTAAAGTACTATCAACGGCTTTCGATCTTATTAATAGTTCCCTAAGCTTCCATCTACCCCCTGTCACTAGAGTAAATGTCTACTTAAGGATGAAGTTTAATGTTGGTGGTAATACCCACAGTCTCTCCCTATCTTCTTTGGAATGGTTAAGGAGTGAAGGCTGACTATTGTTGGTCTAGCACACCTGGCTTCTCCTTTTGGTCTTTCACCAGGCTGCTACTAAAATAATAGGATTCTTCCCAATAGTCAATCAAAAATTAAATTAGGAATTGTGTTATCTTTTTGACTGTGTTGTCACAGACTGAGGTTGTACTAGGCATAGACTGATGCTGTGCTGTGTACAGGCCGAGGCTGTTGACAGCGAAAGAGTAATTTAATAGAATTGGTTCTTGCAGACGCTCTCAACCTATACTGCACCCATTTCCTTTCGCTCACAGGTGCTTCCCATGGTCTTCACATTCCTAATGCTCTCGCTTCGGTCAAAATCAAGGCTTTAAGAGTGGTATTGAGGCTAGTTCCTCAATTAGTTTCTAACTCTCGTCAAAAGCTAAAAATTAAGGGTTGGTTGATGTTGTTCCAGTGGCTAAGGTTTCTCCTTTTGGTCCTTCACCTAGCCACCTGTAATCATGCATGGGTTTGATCAAGACTCAGACAGGGTGCAAGTTTGCAACAACCAAAACAAGAAAGACTGATTAAGAACATAATGCGAGCAATCTATTGCATTAAAATCAAAGACATGTTCACCCCTTCAACCCAAGAAGGGGTTGTTTAGTTCATAATCGAAATGAAAAACAGATGGGAGTATGGAATGGCATAGTGTTTTGGAAAATATGGAGGTTAGGGACAACACGATTACTGCCCAGAAAGACTGCAGAATCGTGTTTCCCTTGGACCCTTGGTGTTTATGGGTCCCACCTCTATTCCAGGAATTCTATAAGTTTGAGGGGTGTCTTTGTCGATGGGATTCTCCTCTGCTCCGTGTCTTCTCCCTATCTCTTTTGTAGGTGCAGCTCTCCTATTCTTCTTCCTCCCAACTTGCTGGAAAGTATGGGCGTTTGGGCAAGTTGGCTCGTCAGTTTTCCAGCGTGTGTTGTTAGGATAGGCGTGAGGGCAACAAGTTGATTGGTGGATTGTAAGTTCCAAGGTGCCCTTTGTATAGGATAATTGTTCTTTAAGGTGGATTCCCTCTGAGTGGTATGTGCCTACTCCTTTTTCCCTAGAAAGTGCTCTGGGAAGTCAGGAGAATGTTTGTTTATGTTGGTGGAGCAGGTGGTGCAAGTGGTGTAAATTTTATATTCCTTCTGCAATTTCTGGGTTTGCAGGATGCACAGGCTGATGTTGTGCCTGGGTCTATTGCAGTTCTTCTTCAAACTTTCCTCTCAATTGACTTCTGCTTCTTCTGCCGATGATGAGTTGTCATGAGGACTTCTTGGATAAATGTGAGGGAAACGAGCTTCTGTGGAAAACTTGTGATTTGAAGGTGGTTTGAGGCCTTTAATTGAATTCTCAATGAACAACAGTCTCAGTCACAGGCTCAAGGGTTCTGCAACAGGCTCACGCTATGGCTGATGCTGTATCTTAACATTCTTCAATGAAATCCTCTTGAATTGATTGAAATGCACCTGAAATCACTAATCATACAGTTAGGGATGGAAATTGGAGGAATATAGTGGAATATTGCATAGGAGGCATATAATCATAATGAATTTAGAACAATTTGCATCCAAAATTATGCCCTAAACTATGCATAATTCACATGCATCAAAATACCCAAAACTTAAGATATTGCTTGTCCTCAAGCAATCAGAAAAAGAAAAGAAGGCATGATTTTGGAAAGAAGTAAGGGCAGTTCTAATGCATCCAAATTTTCATCGGGTTTGTCCCACGTGACGTCTTAATTTAGGAATCCCCGTGTTTTCTTTTCAAACTACATCAACTCCAATCAAATTCCTTGTCAGTGGTTTCTGTAATACAAATTAACAGGAATAATCTTGCAACTAACCTCCAATCATCTGTCGTTAAAGGGATCCTGCCAGAATCATTTTTTTTTTTGGGAAGTGAAAAACATTACGTCATATGCAAACCCATCATCCCTTATCTCCACTAATGTGCAACAGTCGTCAAGCAAGGATCTCCAGGACTTTTCTATGTTGTACCGAGGTTAGGGTGATGGTTGTCAATGGATGGTGGATGGGTTGAGCAAATGTTGGTGGCCTGTGAACTTGAAACCTCCAGTTTAATTTGTGAACAGTCTGAGGCTGCATAGGGACTGTTTGATTCCGTAACCCTTGAGTTTTCATGCTACCCAGAGGCTAAATGTATCCTCTTGTTTGAGAAGGAGTCTGATTCACAAAACGTTTCTTTTCTCCACATTTCTCCTTCCCATGTTTTTCTTTTCTTCGCCAGCTGCCTTATTTTGTTCTTTTCTCTCTCTTTTTTTTTTAATTGTTGTAGCTGGGAAGAGAGCAGTCCAAGATCTGTGGTAACATTCTAGGTATGTATTTGTTAAGTGCAAACAGTCTCAGATGCTTGATGGAATTGAATCTCGTTCACAGACTCATCAACAGGGTGAGGCTGTTGGAATGAAATTGTACCTTGGCACATGATGGCCCCTGTTTCGGCTTCAAGTGGTTGAGGTGAGGTGAGCAGGGTGAAGAAATATATTAGGGCCATCCTAGTTGGCTCAATTGGAGTTGCAATGGATTGATGAGTGTGGTATGGTTTTATGTGGTCTGTTGGTATGCAAAAAATGGCCTAGGTCCTTTCCTTACTTGAAGGAATCTTGCTTGAATTTCGCGTTGACAGAGGCAAGGGTCTGTTCTGAGGTAGACAGGCTGAGCCTATGTCGTGTAGAAAACCATTTAGCAAGATCCCTCTTTTTTGACAGATTTCATGGAGTGTAATTATTCGATTATTCCTGTTCTGCTTGTTTTCGAAATGAGACAAGTCCTGAGATTAGAGTATGAGCAGAATTAAATGGAAAATGTCGAAGATGCATAAATACAAGGACAGGCTCACACTGTGGAGAAGCAAAATGAAAAATAGATAAGCATTTGAATTTACATTGAATCAACAGAAAAGTACAGTAAAATACATAACAGTAAAGGCATAAAATGGCATTTGCACCCTAAAATACCCCAAACTGAAAACTTGCAGTATCGTCACTGCTAAAACTAAACAAAAGAAAGATGTGATGCCATAAGAAAGATAAGCAAAATAAAACACATTACCGAAAATGAAAGACAAAAGGTCTAATATGTAAACACAAAGACAAATACCCCAAACTGAAAGTTGTATCCTATGTGGTAGGGCTTAGACATCCTTAAACTAGGCTAGAGGTGCTGGAAAGGTGGCGTTAGCAGCGTTGGCACTTGTTTCTGGACGGTGGAGGTCCTGCATGTGGTGACCGAGTCAGTGCACGTGCCATGTCCATCAAATTAGTGAGGGTTTTGGTTATTTGCACGTGCTGGGCCATGTACTGGCTATGGAAGTCAGTCATGGCTCTGCCTTGGGTCTGTGTGAGGACGCGCACCTCAGTGATGCCCCTGTTAAGGTGTGTGCGTGCTTCTCCCAAAGAGGAGGTCAGGCGCATCTCTTGTGCAGTAATGCTCTCCTAGAGGCGCTGCAGGCGTTTTGCATTAGCAGCATGGGTCTGTTGAATGCGGGTTTGGTTCTGAAGGACGGGAAGGATTTGCTACCCAATCCAATCCTGCATCTGCTCAAAGATATCCAGCACTTGATCTCGAGTCACAGCATGAGGCTGTGTTTGAGGTTGCTCTGCTGGTTGTGTGGCAGGCTGTTGGGGCTGTATAGGGTCGTTTTCATCCTGTCCTTGAGGCTGTGGCGCTGGTGGTGCATTTTCTTGTTCGTCAGCCACATCATCAGGCTGTTCCTTGTTGTTCTCTTGAGGCTGTAGGGCGGGAAGGTGCATTCTATTGAGGATGCCGCGGTCGATCCAGACGGTTCCGCTAACCAACTCAAAGCGATTCAGGGGTCGGTGAAAATGCCGCGCAATCCTTGTGATGATGCCGACGCCTAGAAAGTTGTAAGTTTCCGGTATGCTATATGACACTCATATACAAGAAAAACATGCAGCGGAATTTCCGAAAACAACACAGGCACACACGTGAAGCATATAAACCGAATAACAATTTTCATACCTTACACGGTTAGGATCTTCCACCTAACTGAAGTGCCGGAATCAGCAAAAGCTAGACGTAAGCCTCGCCCCTCTACAGTATCCACATGAACCGTTGTAACCGGCTGAAGAACGTCTCACGACTTCAACCCGAGCTCTCCCGAACTGGTGTGCTAGCAACAGATTTCCGGGAGTTGTGTTTGTGTTGTTTTCTTTCTTCTTTCTCAAGAAGATGTGTGTGTGTTTTGCCTCTGAAAAAATTTCAGACCTTAAGACACTCTCAAAGCTCTGAAACCTCTCAAGCAAGTAAGGAAGAAGGCTAGAGTAATCAGATTACTCAACCCCATCAAATGCATAATGTAGTGGAGTTAATGGCCAACAAGGTGGACCATTAAGCAACATGATTATGTCTCCCACTATTGCACCAACACACCAACTCATCACAACACTAAGTTTGGTCAATTATTCTGACAATAACTGAACCAAACCAGCCCAAAAACAACCCTGGTCCAACCACGGTCCAACCGCGGTCCAACCACACCTTGGTCGAACCATGGTCCAACCACGGTTCCACCACCTGCTCGAATCAACGGCTGTATGTGTGTGACCCTGTAAGCACTTGTAACGTCCGACAATAATTGTAAAATCTCATTTTACAATTATAAGCAAAGAGCGGCGTCTAGCAACACATCACCATCCATGTCGGTCTTTCACAAAGACCCATCTACACCCAATAGGTTTTACCCTTTCAGGTGGATCAACCAAGGTCCATACCTTGTTTCTCATACATGGATTCCATTTCCCAATTCATGGCTTCAAGCCACTTCTTGGAGTCCAGAACCGTAATGGCCAGCTGATAGGAAGTGGGCTCATCCTCACCTATGAGCATCACATCTACAGTATGAGTTATGAGAAATCCATATTTCTCAGGCTCATACCGAATCCTACCTGACCTACGCGGTCCATGTGTTACAGGTACAGGATTCTCATCCACAACAACTTGCAGATCCTGTCCTTGTTCCATCTCAGCCTCTATATCTCGAACTTCTTCGAGTTCTATTTCCTCCCACTGATTCTTCTAAAAATGGACTATCTTTCTAGAAAAATAGCAATCCGAGCCACAAACACTTTAAGGTATCATACAAAAGGCACTTGTCGGATTTAGGGCCGAGTCTATCTGATGCTTCACGTCTTACGTAAGCCTCACAACCCCAAATCCTAATAAAAGACAAATTGGGACGCTTCCCAGTCCATATCTCATATGGTGTCTTTTCGACCGATTTAGATGGAACACGGTTAAGTGTAAATGCAGCACTCAATAATGCATGTCCTCAAAATGGAGAAGGAATGTCAGCTTGACTCATCATAGAACGAACCATGTCTAACAAGGTTCTGTTCCTCCTATCGGATACACCATTTCATTGAGGCGTACCCGGTGGAGTAAGTTGTGATACTATACCACAACCCTTTAGATGATCAAGAAACTCTCGGTCTAAGTATTCACCTCCTCGATCAGATCGAAGCATTTTAATACCTTTCCGAGTTGACTCTGTACTTCATTCTTGAATTCTTTGAACTTTTCAAAGGATTCTGACTTGTGTCTCATAAGGTACACGTAGCGATATCTACTGAAATCATCAGTAAATGAAATGAAGTATTGAAATCCACCTCTAGCTTGTGTCGACATAGGTTCCCATACATCAGTATGTATAAGGCCTACCTTATGGAGTTTAGAAATACGAGTCTCGTTTATATGGCCCAAACGACTATGCCAAAGATAGGTTTCACTAGAATCATTCATTCTAACCTTCTTCGTATTAACGTTATAGACACGCGTTTCTTGGTTTAGAACATACAAACCATCGTTTAAAATGCACCACCATAATAATTTTTCATTGAAATAAATAGAACAACAATTGTTCTTTATTATCAATGAAAAACCTTTCTTGTCCATACAAGACACAGAAATCAAATTCCTGCTTATGGTAGGTACATAATAACAATTGTCTAGTTCTGAAACCAAAATACTAGGTAAGGAGAGATAGAGAGTCCCTACGACTAATGTAGTAACTCTTGCTCCAATTCCGAAGCGTAGGTCTATCTCACCCTTAGCCAATCTCCTACTCTTTCTCAGTTCCTTCACATTTCCACAAATGTGAGAACCACATCCGGTATCAATTACCCATGATGCAGAGGTAGAGATATTAGCCTCTATAACAAAATACCTGAAGCAGAAGTCTCACTTCCCTTCTGCTTCTTTACCTTTTCAAGGTAAATAGGGCAGTTGCGCTTCTAATGGCCTGGTTTGTTGCAACGAAAACAATTTCCTACCTTTGTAACACCACCCATGGGATTCAGCACATGAGAACAAGAAGATGTAGATGCACCAAACCATTTGGTACATTTCTTCTTCTTGTCAAACTTTGCTTTACCCTTTCCTTTGCCAAGGAAACCAAGACCCTCAAGGCTCTCAATGTATCTAATCATATTGAGCACATGAGGTCTCACGGGTGATGACTCGGCCATCTTGCATTGGAACAATGCCTTAGAGGTCTCATACCTCTCATGCCTTGCTTGCTCTACATAAAGCATTTTCAGGTGTTCGATCATATCGAACGCCTCTATGTTCTCATGTTGCTTCTGAAGCTCAGAGTCCATGGTAATTAGTATAAGGCATACAATCATCCAATGCATCATCAACATGCTTCTTATAAGCTTCTCATTCTGCCCTAAGAGCATTAGGCGCCGATTCATTAGGAACAGGCCATTCAAGGACATACAATTTCTTTTCTTGTTTGAGGACTATCCTCAAAATGTGATGCCACTCTAGGAAACTATTCCTATTCATCTTGTCCTTCTCAAGGACCGATTGCAATGATAATGTGCTAGTGTTTTGTGCCATGGTAACTCTACAACAATGATCAACTCACACAAATAATAGTCATGCATACAAAATCATTTAACAAGGAATTCTATTAAATGATACTCCTACTATGAATCAAAATAATCATAAGTAGGCCACGATCCATATTTCGCGACAATATAAGTCAGCTTTGGCTGATCACTTACATCATAGCTATTTAGGTAGACAACTCTTGTCAATTACATCTCATGTAACTCTTGGATAGTTGAGTGAACAACACTTTGTCCATATCTATCTCATAGACATTTCTCAACCCTTGCCTCTAAGTCCTTAATCATATTAAGATGACTTAGTTAAGTCCAAACCCACAGTAAGCAGTCGAGATATTACAATTATCCACTCGCACCTTGCTAGGATAAACATAGGCACCTTGCTTTGGCAAAACCTACCTAGTGTTGATCTAAGCATTGATGAGTGCTTATCATGGAAGGCAACTAAGAACTTAATATTTCATCAACATATGTTCATACATCACATGTATATAATCAACAAATCATACATTGATGTTATGTAAGTTTGGAAACCAAAAATACATGTGAACATCGATGTCTAACTTGAACATCGATGTTTTGAGAATCTGATTCTCCCAACTACTTGGCAGCACTTAGTATTTCGGCCATATCCAGAGCTGTAGAGCTCGGATTTGTGCACACTTGGTGTCCCTAGAAAACTAAGAAGTAGGGCTACAACTTTTCTGTTCAGGCCAGACACCAATTCGGCCTTTTTCTACCCCGAATTTGCAGTTGAAGTTACTGGGTTCCACAACATCGACGTTGAACCCTTCAACATCGATGTTTGGAGTTTGCGAATCTGCAAAACATCGATGTTGACACTCAAACATCGATGTTGGAGGTTGTCAAACCCTCAAAATATCGATGTTGACACTTAAACATCGATGTTTGAGTACTTGAACTCCAAACTATTTGGCAGTAGCTCAAGAACATCGATGTTGAACACTTAAACATCGATGTTTTGAGTACTTGAAAGTTCAAGATTTTTGGTAGTAGCATTATAACATCGATGTTTGAACTTCTGGAACTCAATAACATCGATGTTGGAACTTGAACATTGATGTTATTTGAATTCTGGAACTTCAAACCAATTTGGCCGAGCTCAAATAACATCGATGTTGTAACTCTTAACATCGATGTTGTTGAGTGTTTGCATGAGAATATCGATGTTGGTCACACAACATCGATGTTGTGAAGATTCGGCCTAGGCTACACTTTATCAGAACGTCGATGTTTGTCACACAACATCGATGTTATGAAGGTTCGGCCTAAGCTAAACTCATGCCAACATCGATGTTGGTCACACCAACATCGATGTTATGGCCTAGATGTACTAGAACGACAATCGTTCGATACACAAATTCAAAACACAACATCAACATGTTCAAAATCAATTAGCATATCACACACACAAAATGAAAACAACACATACTAAGATGATCATATCACATATGCATCACTTATACGGTTTAGAGCTTCACAAGAAGGCTCCGCTACCACTGTAGGTTTCCGGTATGCTATATGACACTCATATACAAGAAAAACATGCAGCGGAATTTCCGGAAACAACACAGGAACACATGTGAAGCATATAAACCGAATAACAATTTTCATACCTTACACGGTTAGGATCTTCCACCTAACTGAAGTGCCGGAATTAGCAAAAGCCAGACGTAAGCCTCACCCCTCTACGGTATCCACATGAACCGTTGTAACCGGCTGAAGAACGTCTCACGACTTCAACCCGAGCTCTCCCGAACTGGTGTGCTAGCAACAGATTTCCGGGAGTTGTGTTTGTGGTGTTTTCTTTCTTCTTTCTCAAGAAGATGTGTGTGTGTTTTGCCTCTGAAAAAATTTCAGACCTCAAGACACTCTCAAAGCTCTGAAACCTCTCAAGCAAGTAAGGAAGAAGGCTAGAGTAATCAGATTACTCAACCCCATCAAATGCATAATGTAGTGGAGTTAATGGCCAACGAGGTGGACCATTAAGCAACATGATTATATCTCCCACTATTGCACCAACACACCAACTCATCACAGCACTAAGTTTGGTCAATTATTCTGACAATAATTGAACCAAACCATCCCAAAAACGACCCTGGTCTAACCACGGTCCAACTGCGGTCCAACCACACCTTGGTCGAACTATGGTCCAACCACGGTTCAACCACCTGCTCGAATCAACGGCTGTATGTGTGTGACCCTGTAGGCACTTGTAACGTCCGGCAATAATTGTAAAATATCATTTTACAATTATAAGCAAAGAGCGGCGTCTAGCAACACATCATTGCTACCCGAACGACAAGATCAGTACTGATTCATATGCCTCGCAAACATGTCATCGTCCCTTCGTCCCATTATCAAGATTAAACCGAGACATGGAATATGTCAATCTCGTATATGTTTAATCTCGGTTTCTTGATCCTCGATTTAACTGTGTAAAACGGATACCAATGATATCACCATATCATAATCCGAGCACGGCCGTGTATTTACAGTTCAACTCTATCAAGAAACCATTCGATAATATACCCGTTATATGGGTTGGACGAATCCCCTCTGGATCATACAAAACCCACTACACACTTATCATATACCCAATGATTACCCTTAAGTCCACCCAGTTACGGATGACTAG
>JAKUCV010006992.1:27878-41891 GCA_028386065.3 Turnera subulata | reverse complement strand
AGTCCACAAGTTCTCCAACTTGTACCTGTATGTAGAATTCATATCACATATAAATTCTCAACATACGCTAGTCTTAATTTATTATTATAACCCATCCATAATAATAATCGACTAGGGACATTTAAGAATATATCAAATATATATTCTAGGGTTATAAATATGTGCAAGCGATTATCTCATAATCATATTTATTGGAATAACCTTAATGTATATACACGACAATATACGATCATCCATTGATTGGCTTTTGGGCATATTACTAACAAAAGTATGGTGCCTTCCTTTCTGTGATGAATCGACGAAGGATAAAGGCGCTGGTGTTGAGGGGTTGGCGGTGCACCATGCACCAGAGGATGAACAGCTCCTCATGTTGAACAGCTAAGCGACTCCTGGTTCTGTCGTAGAAGCTGTGGGACAGGAAGTGCTGGATGATGCACAGTGCATGGCTACGGAATGATGTGGCTAAATTGGTGGAGTAGTTATCGGGGTCAGTAGAGATGTCATTCCAAAAGTCCTCCGCAGCAAAGTCTTCTGGCTTTTCCTGGTGTCCTTCATTTAGTAGCCCGAGTATCTGATTTAACTAGGAAACGGTGAGAACCCTATTTTCGTTGCCTAGACGGAATCGCACTGTGCCGGGCTCCTGACCCTTTGGGGGCGGGTAGGAGAGCGAACTGAAGAATTCGCGGGTCAGGTCAGTGTAGGTGGGCTCTCCTAGTGTGGCAAACAGCAACCACCCTACTGGTTGGAGGAATCGGCGTACGCCATTCCTGGCCCCGATGACTCTGAGTGCATCCATATCCAGCCACCAGCTGACAAGCACGGTCTGGGTCTGTGCGAATACCCAGGCGCGTTGGTGGCTGGCATTTGCAGGTTGGAAGATAAAGCGCGGAGCAGGGGGTCCTCTGCCTCTTCGTCTCTGCTATGTGTGTCTTCCTCCTCTGTTGCTGGTTCATAGGTGGGCGGTGGTGTGGGTGGTTCTCGAGGTCGATCCTGGTTTTGCTTAGATCGCTCCTCATTGTTGGTTTGTGGGGTGGTGGGTTGTGTTCGGCTGGATGTGGCGGTGACCTTGGTGGGGGCGTTTAGGATGGCGGATTGGAACTATGGGGGTAGTGGATGGTTCTGGTGTGGGTTCGAGGTTGAGGTCGATTGGCTCTGGGTTGGTCATGGTGGGAGTTGGTAGGTTGATGGTGAGGTCGATGATGGTGTTAGGGGTTTGTGCTCGCCGGCGTTTGCGGTGGTATTGTTGTGTTGGGGTGGTTGTATTGGTGTCTGGTGTGGTTTGGGTTTTTTTTCGGAAGAGGATGGAGGTGCAGGAAGGGCGAGTAAGGTGGGGGGTGTTTCTGGTGGTGGATAGAGGCCAGCGAACTCACTAATGAGGATGTGTAGTGGGGGAAGGTCTGGGTGTAATCGTGTTGTGGTGGTGGTGGGAAATGGTGGCAGTGGTGGTGGGTTGATGTGGAGAGGGCGGTGGATAATTTGGAAAAGTGGGCGGGTAATTGGAAAAGGGAAGGTGATGGTGGTGGTGATGTCTGGGTTAGAAGATAAGGATGGAGGATTGGGTGTGTTGTTGTTGCTGGGTTTTTGGTGTTGGTATTGTTGTCCATGACTTAGTCGGGAAGATGATGGCGATATGGAGTGATGATTCTGGAGTTAGGGTTGCAGCGACAAGGTTTTGGAGGAGGAAGATGAAGTAGAGAAGGGAAGGATAGGGGTTGTCTTTTATGGGCAATTAATGCCTGCTCAGAGACGTTGAGAGGGTGGGAATGCGAAGGGTTATGTCTGCTGGTAATCATTTGTTGAGCCCAAAGTGTCAGTTATGTGCCCCCTTTTGGTAGAGTGTTGTATCCCTTAGCATGAATGACACGTGGATGGGAGAAGGAATAATCGTACTGGGTAGCTATGTTAGGACGTGTTTACGGCAAAACTTCCTTATCCCTTATTGCGCTGGGCAGAATGGCTGCAACAGGCTGAGCCTGTTGCTCATGCTGTCCCAGTTTTAGAGTTAGTGCGCACAAGAGGAAATTTTTCAGCAGAGAACCTAGTCCTAGCCCTACCTATTCAGACCTTCCCTAATTTTAGAGATTCCCTAAACGCAAGAGATTATCGAATGAGGTGTTTGGGTGTTGTGGAAATTCGACACAGGCTCAGCCTGTGTGAGCCTGTGCAAGCCTAAAAATTCCTTTTTTGCAAAGAAATGGTGAAGGCTTAGCATCAAAAAGGGTTTAGAAGGACTTTCCTAACGAATCTCTGACTCTGTGATTCCCTTTGCTATCAAATTTCAGCACCTGATTGATTAAAAACAAAAGAAACACACAAAAGAATAAAAATAACCAAATGAAAAGCAAAAGAAATTGGAAATTTACTGCACTTGGTGTTACGCTTCTTTAATCTCTTTTAGCTGGACTCCATCTTGCTTTGCTAGATGGGAGGTGGATCATGGGGCACCTGAGTCTCCTGATACTCATCAGTCCTTGTGTGATACAGCTTCAATCTGTGCTCGTTAACTTTGAATAGTTGTGTCTTCTCATTATAGATTTCCACAGCCCCATGAGGGTAACAACATGACATTGTGAAGGGGCCAGACCGTCTTGATCGAAGCTTTCCTGGGAAGAGCTTCTAGCGAGAGTTGTAGAGGAGGACTTGATCTCCTTCCTTGAATTTTTGAGGCTGTATCCTGCTGTCATGCCACTTTTTTGTTCTCTCCTTGTACAATTTTGCATTTTAGTATGCATACAGCCTCAGCTCGTCCAGCTCATTCAATTGCAATAGCCTATGTTCTCCTACAGTATGTGTGTCAAAGTTCAGAGCCTTAATAGCCCAATATGCTTTGTGCTTAAGCTCCACAGGTAAATGATAGGCTTTCCCAAATACAAGGCGGTATGGGGTGGTGCAAATGGTGTAAGTATCCGGGCAGGCAAACTGACAATCAAATGCAATAACATACACAGCGAAAAACCGGATACACATGGAGGATCCAAGTGAAGGGTAGCTAAACCGAATAACAATTTTTACGTACCTGAATCGGTTGAGGTCTTTCATCGAACTGTAGCGACGAATCAGCAAGAGCCGGACAGAAATCCTGCCCCTCTACGGTATCCACACGAACCGTCGATGACTAGCCGAAAACCGTCTCACGATCTCCAACCCGAGCTCTCCCGAATAACAGTGCTAGCTGCGGATTTCTGGGAGTTGTGTGGTGTTTTGTGTTCTTCTTTTTTTCTCAAAGAATGAAGGGGTGAGTGTGTGTTCTTGACGCTCTGAAAAATCAGAATGCAAGGTGTAGAGTAATCTGATTACTCACTCCAATAAATGCATAGATTATTAGAGACAAAAATGGCCAACATAATGGTCCATCCAACATGATTAAGATTCCACCACTATCTAGTCTAATTATGTCTCCATTATGCACTAATGGGATTACACATCACTTGCCATCAGGTTTGGCTCAATAATTCAGACAATCAGTGAATCAAACCAGCCCAAAACGACCCTGGTCCAACCACTGTCCAGCAACGGTCCAACCATGGTCCATCCACACCTGGCCGAACCATGGTCCAACCACGATTCAACCACCTGCTCGAATCAACGATTCTAAGTGTGTGACCCTGTAGGCACTTGTAACGTCCGACAATAATTGTAACGCCCCGAATTTTCCAATATTTGTTTTTATGAATTTTCGGAATTTTTCAGAGTTAATTTCCAATTTTACTCTTTTGGAGTTTTCGGATTTTGGTCAAGAAAAATTAAATTATTTTCCTTGAGATATTAAATTTAAGTGGGTTTTGTTTCTTGTCCGGCTTTCCCCAAAATAAAACGTGTTTCGGGATGAAATACGGGGTTTACCGTAGTTTTATGTGAAACTACGTCGTTTTGGTGATGCAAAAGGAAAAAAAATAATAAAAAAAACAAATCAATATGAAGTGTTGACTGTTGGGTGAGTTGACCGCGCCTTAAGCCAAAACGGCGTCGTTTTGGCTAGGCCGGCCAACCCTAAACTTCTTTCTTTTTTCCTCTTCTTTCTTTCTTCTCTTTCTTTGCATTAGCCGTCACCACGATCTTCCCGGATTTTTCTCTCCATGTTTCCTTTCAGTTCTCTCCAAATCGTGTTGCCTCAACTGTAACCCAAAACCTTCCGATCATTTTCCTTTTCTTTTCTTTTCTTCTCTTTTCTTTCCACTTCTTTCCCCCTCTCTCGAACCCAGCATCTCTCTTTTCTTCCACTTCGCCATCATCATCATCTCATCTACTTCCTTCCGCCACCGTCTTTACCAATCAAAGCCGCTACCGTCGTCTTCTGCCGGGTAAGTTGCCCGCTTCTGTTTCCTTTCTCTTTTCCTTCTTTTCGTCTTGTGGGGTTGAATTGACCCATGGTGGGTTGTTGTTGGCTGCTTCTTGTGTTGTCGGCGGTGGTTGTTGGTTGCGGTTGGTTTTGGTGGCGTTGGAGGGTGGTTGTCGTTTTGCTGCTGTGTGGTCGTGCTGGATTTGGGTTCGGGTCGACGTGGTGGATTTGAATTCGGTTCTGCGGGCTTCGAGTCTTGTGTAAAATATCAGTTGGGAGTTCCTTGTAAATGTGCTTGAGTTCAAGTTTTTAACTGAGTAAGAATTCTGATCCTCCTTTTGCTTTCTCGTTCGTGTCTGTTGTATGTGTGGATTGGTTGCTTGTTGGATTTCGTGTTGGTCTATTTCCATTGAGCAGAAGTCTTGAATATGCGATTTGCCTATCTCGAGGTCATGAGTTAAATTATTTAACTATAAAGTATATGACTATATAACTTGTCTAAGTTGGTTTAACTAAACCCGTGGTAAATGTTGGAAATCTTAACAATGGACTTTGAAGTGATTTTGGTTGCAGTGACGCCTACTGGATTGTACTGGTGACAGTAATAATAGTTCCACCTATATGCTCTAAGCTTAACATAAAATACCAACAATAATCTTGTGGGCATGAGTCGATTAGTTTACTATATATATATATATGTATGTTTGTGTCTGGTTGGGTTCAATGTGGTTCACATGGGCTTATATAATTTGGTAAATCTCTATGTCATCATAATCAATACACGTATTGTTATGCTAAAATACGGACACCATCTAGTAATTAATTTTCTCTATATGTGAGTTGGCGGTTGCAGTAGCCTTGTTTCCAATGCATGATTAGTAAATCAAAAGATTAATCCAAGTGAAATAGTACCTTGGTTCTACTCACGGGTTCATTTAGTGTTATGAGGGTGCAACATGTGCACATGGTTTTTCATTGGTTTGATTAAGTGATCTCTAGATGGCTTTCGATTTCCAAAGACGCTGGGTTAGATCCTAAACTGTTTCTATAGTGCCGAGCTAGAGGACCCTACTTGTTACAACAATAAGTCGTCATTGGCATGAATTCTTCCTGTTATATGTATCTACATTGTATGTGATATATGTCTACTTGTTTAGGCAATGGATAAACATATGGAGTAGCTGAATAGGTGTCGGCTTTCCAAGTGACTCTCGCGTTCCAGGTGAGGACTTATAAACCTTTGTATGCATTACTGCCTACAATGCTCGGTTAGTTGTCTTGGTTTATGAAGTGGTATTATTTGTTTGGTCTTGAATGCTGTATGCATGCTTGCCTGTTGTGCTGATGTTGCTATTTGCAAAGTGAATTATGTTGATGATACCGATGACGTGGTGTGCCTGATTATGTGACATGTTGTCCGATGTGATGTTGACCGGTTGGTTCGAGCGGGAAGTGTTACCCCTCGGGATTTCATGCGGTTGAGCATGGTATATGCGGTTTAGCATATGAGTCTGTTATGACCGGTTCTACCTCCCTCTTTCTACCTCCCCCTTTCTACCTCCCTCTTTCTCTCTGTCTATCTCTATGGATATGTTTGGGCTTCGTGCCTGGTTATATTGGGCTTATGCCCTGGTTGTCTCATGAGACGGGACCGAGCTCGACGCACACAGTAGAGGGCCCTAATAAAATATTAAAACCTAATAACAACGATAATAGAATAAGTAATGATAAGTGATGGTTTGTAGTTTGATGATGGCTTGTGTTGAGTATTGTGACTTGATTGTGCACTGTGATTGCTGTTGCTTGATGCCGGTGTATTTGTAGTTGATTTATATTTGTATATACTGGTTTATTTGTTTGCGGTGAGACAATGGTTGGTCTCACCCCCTCACCGATTTTTACAGGTTAGCTGTTCGTTGAGCAGTGGTGTATATCAGCAGGTGGCGGTGCTTTCCTCCTCGGGTCGGATCCATAGGGTGCACTACATTCATAATTGTTTAAGTATTTGTCTTCCGCTGCATACTCGAATTGTATTACTTATTGTATGATATATTGCATAATTATATGATGATTATCTTATTTATGCCGTATCCCGGGTGGAAAGGGCAGTTCAGTCTTTTCACATGCTTTATTTGATTTAATTAGATATTTTGGGATACGGGTGTTCAGTCGATGATCTTTGTGTCCCGGAATTGATAAGGGCAAATTAGCCATTTTATATTTAAATTCTATTTAGTATTAACAGTTGGGACTCGGGTGTTTCAATAATTGTAAACTCATTTACAATTATAAGCAAAGAGCGGCGTCTAGCAACACATCATTGCTACCCGAACGACAAGAACAGTACTGATTCAATATGCCTCGTAAGCATGTCATCGTCCCTTCGTCCCATTATCAAGATTAAACACGAGACATGGAAGATGTCAACCTCGCATATGTTTAATCTTGGTTTCTTGATCCTCGAGCTAACTGTGTAGAACGGATACTAATGATATCACCATATCATAATCCGAGTACGACCATGCATTTGCAGTTCAACTCTATCAAGAAACCAACCAATAATATACCCGTTATATGGGTTGGACGAATCCCCTCTGAATCATACAAAACCCACTACACATTTATCATATACCCAATGATTACACTAAGTCTACTCATTTACGAAATAGCCAAGAGTAATATCAAAGTATACGACTCATATGTTGGGAACCTTGATGATCACAGGTCTAAGGACAATACATATAAGAACCGCTAATGACAATCATAAAACGTTCCATGTAGCGTTCTTATGTGGGTCGGTCCAGTCCACAAGTTCTCTAACTTGTACCCGTATGTAGAATTCATATCAGATATAATTCTCAACATACACTAGTCTAAATTTATTATTACAACCCATCCATAATAATAATCAACTAGGGACATTTAAGAATATATAAATATTCTAGGGTTATAAATATGTGCAAGCGTTTATCTCATAAACAATATTTATTAGAATAACCTTAATGTGTATACATGATTACAAATAAACATCCATTGATTGGCTTTTGGGCATATTACACTAACATATGGGTGCCTTGTAGGCTGTGCGGTATGCCCATAGAGCATCATCGAGTTTTGCTGCCCAGTCCTTGCGTGATGGTCCTATTGTCTTCTCTAGGATCTGTTTGATTTCTCTGTTAGTCACCTCCACTTGCCCACTTATTTGAGGATGTTAGGGAGTGGCTACCTTGTGTGTGATCCCATACTTTCTGAGGAGAGCTTCAAACTGGCGCTTCCAAAAATAGGTTCCTCTATCACTAATTATTGCTCTTGGGGTGCCAAACCTAGTGAAGATGTGTTTCCTCAGGAACTTTGTTACTGTCTTGGCATCATTGGTCGGGGAGACAATGGCCTCCACCCATTTAGAGACATAGTCAACAGCCACCAAGATAAACTTGTTCCCATAAGAACTCGGGAATGGTCCCATGAAGTCTATTCCCCAAACATCGAATAGCTCCACTTCCAAAATTGCTTGCTGTGGCATTTCCTATCTTCTTGAGATATTCCCTGTGTATTGTCACTTCTTGCATGCCACTACCAATATAGACCAGCTTGCAATACTTTGGATGTTGTTCTGGTTGCGCCATGGTGTCCCCCGTACTGTGCATTGTGGCAGCTATGTAGAACTTGTTCTACCTCCTCCTCAGGAATGCACCGTCTGATTATACCATCTCCGTATCTTCTGAACAATAAGGGCACATCCCAGAGGTAGTTCTTCATGTCAGAGAAGAACTTCTTTCGCTGTGAATAGCTGAGATCTGGTGGAAGAGCTCCACAGGCCAAGAAATTGACAATTTCTGCGTACCACGGCATCAGTTTGTGACTGACACTGTGAATTGTTGCAATGAGGCTGTCATCTGGGAGATGATCATCAATAGGTATGTGGTCCCTTGGCATGTGGTCTGGAGGCAATCTGGAAAGATGGTCAGCTACCACATTCTCTGTGCCTTTCTTGTCTCGAATCTCTAGGTCAAATTCTTGGAGCTACAGGATCCACCTACGTAGTCTTGGCTTGGTCTCCTTCTTGGTCAACAAGTACTTCAATGCCGAATGGTCAGTGTGGATGATGACCTTAGATCCCAGCAAGTATGCTCGAAACTTTCCAACTGCAAAGACTACTGCCAGAAGCTCTTTCTCAGTTGTGGCATAATTGATCTGTGCCTCATCCAAAGTGCGACTTGCATAGTATATGGCATGAAGTTTGTTGTTTTTTCTCTGCCCCTGCGCAACCCCTACTGTATTGTCGCTTGCATCACACATGATTTCAAAGGGCTGACTCCAATTTGGGTGCTGGATTATTGGGGCTGTCGTCAATGTGGCCTTAATCCTGTTAAATGCATTCAGACAAGAATCATCAAATACAAATTCGGCATCCTTACTAAGGAGATTTGTCAAAGGTTTTGCAATCTTTGAAAAATCCATAATAAAGCGCCTGTAAAAGCCTGCATGACCAAGAAAAGCCCGAATTGCCTTAACAGGGGTTGGAGGTGGAAGTTTTTCAATAACATCAATCTTAGCTTCATCCACCTCTATACCTCGTCCTGAGATTTTATGTCCAAGTACAATACCTTATGTAACCATAAAATGGCATTTTTCCCAGTTTAGTACCAGGTTCACAGCCTCACACCGTTCAAGCACTGTTTCAAGGTTAGCCAAACAAAGATCGAAAGAAGTGCCATAAACAGAGAAGTCATCCATAAATACCTCCATTATATGCTCGATCAGGTCATGGAAGATGGCCATCATGCAACGCTGAAAGGTGGCAGGTGCATTGCACAGGCCGAATGGCATGCGCCTATATGCAAATGTGCCGTAGGGGCATGTAAATGTTGTTTTCTCCTGATCACCTGGGTGGATTGGGATCTGGAAAAATCCAGAGTATCCATCTAGGTAACAAAAATGTGTGTGCTTGGCAAGTCTCTCTAACATCTGGTCTATGAATGGCAAAGGAAAATGATCTTTTCTAGTGGCCTTATTGAGTTTTCTACAGTCTATGCACATCCTCCAACCTGTGACAGTCCTAGTTGGTATGAGTTCTTCTTTTTTGTTCTTTACTACTGTCATACCTTCGTTTTTAGGCACCACATGTACTGCACTAACCCAAGGACTATCTTAAATTGGATAAATTATTCTGGCATCAAGTAACTTCAAAATTTCCTTTCTGATCACTTCCTTCATATTTTCATTCAGTCTCCTCTGTGGTTCTATTATGGGTTTGCAGTTTTCTTCCAAAAGAATACGATGCATACAAAGATTAGGACTGATACCTGTCAGATCATCAATGGTATATCCCATTACCTTGCGGTGTTTGTTGACTACTGTCAGTGTCTAAGTAGATATACCTGAGCTTGGGTGGTGGAGGTTTCATTTCTACCCTTGGTGCATCAGATTCTGGTTTTGGATTGTAAACAGACTCTGTGATAGGCTCAGCCACAGCATCAACCTGTTGATCCACAACATGAGCCTATTTGTTGATTTCAAGCATAGTTTCGTCTGCCAAGAATTTTCCCACCTATTGCCGAGCTATCTCATCTCCATCTATGAGCCCATTGACTAGGCAACCTAGTAATTCATCCTCATGTGTCTCCATCAGTTGAGACACCTTAATAAGTGCATCAACAGGGTCTGGTACAGCATCAACCATGCAGCACTGTCCTGTTCCAAATTCTGTCCTTTGCGCTTTCTGGACATTGAACTCCACTGTTTCTTCTCCTAGTCGTAGTGTCAATATTCCGTTTGCACAATCAATCATGGCTCCTGCAGTAGCTAAGAAGAGACGCCCCAAAATGATGGGTGTCTTCTCATCCTTGGTCATATTCATCACCACAAAATCTACCGGTATGTAAAAGTTGCCAACCTTGACTAGAACATCTTCCAGCACTCCCACAGGATATACAAGTGATCGGTCTGCTAGTTGGATTGTCATCCTTGTGGGTTTGATGTCCCCAAGGTTCAAGTGCTAAGTGATGGAGAGCGGCAACAGGCTGACACTGGCTCCTAAATCGCATAGGGCTCCCTCAATCTTCTTGTCCCTGATGTTTAGAGGGATTGTGAAGCTTCCTGGGTCTGAGCATTTCTGGGCAGATGGTGCTGAATGAGAGCGCTCCCCTAGGTTGTCATGGCTACTGTCTAGATGATGTCAATGGTTCTTTTCTTGGTCAAGATGTCCTTGAGGAACTTGGCATATGACGGCATCTGTGTAACCACATCACTAAAAGGCACATTAACATAGAGTTTATTTAGCATTTCCTTAAACTTACTGAATTGCTTTTCCAATTTGGACTTGAGGTACACTTCTGGATATGGGAGAGGAGGCTGATACGGTCGGAAAGTCTGGGGTTGTTTCTCAGCTTTCTTAGTGTTCACAGGCTCACCCAGAGGCTCAGCCTGTGTCTGTACTGTTTGCCCTGGGTTGGATGTTAATGCTGTCTGATCTACAGTATCAGACTGTCTCAGTGCTATGCCCTTTTATTCCTTCCCACTGTGAAGTGTTACAGCCTTGCAATGCTCATTCCTTAGATTCTCTATTGGTTTCCCTGGAAGGGCTCCTTGCTGATTAGTGGACATTGAGACTTGCTGAGCAATTTGATTTTCGAAGATTCTCTTTTGGGATTTGATTTGACTAATTTCCTCACTCATCTTGTTCTGGTTCTCCAAGATGGACTACAGCATGCTCATCATGTCGGTGTTGTTGCCTTGCTGTGCTCCTTGGTTCTGTCTTTGGTACTAGGGCTGACCTCCTTGATTTAGTCGCTGGAATTGGGGCTGTGGTGGACTTCTCTCTTCATTTGGTGCCTTCTAGGAGAAATTTGGATGATTCCTCCAAGAAGGATTATGAGTGTTTCCATACTGTCCTTGCCTCTGTTGGATGTAGTGAGCCTGTTCAGAGTCACATTCGGTGAAAATGGGACAACTGAATGTGTTGTGAGGTCCTCCACATCCCTCACAGTCTGAGGCTATGGATGTGGCTGCCTTGACGTGAGCTGCCCCTAATTGCTTTCTGAGGGCTTCTATCTCTGCCTCTAGCTTTGTTACTCTATCTACTCTAATTATTTCAAAGGCCTTGACTCCCCTGATTTGAGTTTTCCTTTTGGACAGAGCTTCAAGGATGGTTACCCCATCATTATAGTCTTTGTCTAGGAATGAACCATTAGCCATTTTGTCCAAAGTGTTCTGGTCTTCATCACTTAGGCCGCAATAAAATTGTTCAAGTTGCACGGCAACATCAATTCTATGGTTTGGGCATCTTCTTAGTAATCCCTTGAATCGCTCCCAAGCAAAACAGATTGATTCATCATAGCGCTGAGAAAAGCCGATGAGCTACTGCCTCAGGTTTGCAGCCTTGCTTGATGGATGATATTCCCTCAAGAAGGCCCTGACTAGGCTGTCCTAATCAGTAAAGTGGCCTGCTTCATGGTTGTTGAGCCACTCAAATGCTGTATCTCTGAGTGAGAATGGGAACACTATCATGTACAGCTGCTTCTTGGTCATCCCTGCTATATTCACAGTGCTGCACACCCTTAGAAAATTCTGCAAGTGTGAGTTTGGATCCTCTGAGGGCAAGCCTCCAAATGTGCGCCTCTCCAACATGCTGAGTAAGTTTGTTCTGATTTCATAGGGGGCATCTACATCTGGAATGGCTATGCTGTTGTGGATGATGGTGGTTGGTGGTTGTAGGAGTTGTGACATAGGGATGTAGGGTCGCACAGGCTGAGCCTGTTCAACGTCTGGGTGTGCTCCTTCGTTGACTCTATCTGCCATGTTGTGCTGTTTCTCCTTGTTTTTCTTGCGGATCTCGCGGGCTGCCTTTTCAATCACTGGGTGGAAGGTCAGAGATGGCTTCTTGCTCCTGGTTTGGGGCATGCACCACCTGAAAGCTTCAAACTTGGAAAAAGAAAGGGAAAGATTTTGAAAAGTCCAATAAATCAGAAATAAAAAAGTAAAAAGAATCAAGCGCCAGTCCCCGGCAACGCCGCCAAAAGCTTGATGTCGTCTTTCTGAAACGTAGGTTCCTACAAGTGCACAGGGTTGTTGTAGTACTTTGTCAAGGTCGTATCCACAGGGACTGGGATGAGTCTGTTTACTTTCAATTTAAGACAAACTAGGCTCGAAAACAATTAAACAAGGATGGATTTGGGTGAATGATGATTAAAATCTAAACTGGGCAGGAAAGATAAATGTAACAGCTGATTAAATGAGGAAGGTATCAGTTTTGGTGGATTCTTAGGCATCTGGGGTTCACATGTCCTGTTTTATACATATAAATTGCTCGACAGCCTCAGTCACAGGCTGAGCCTATGTGTAAGGCTGTGACTAATGAGATGTCTGGAAGGGGCTCCCAACCTAAAGTACTATCAACGGCTTTCGATCTTATTAATAGTTCCCTAAGCTTTCATCTACCCCCTGTCACTAGAGTAAATGTCTACTTAAGGATGAAGTTTAATATTGGTGCTAATACCCACAGTCTCTCCCTATCTTCTTTCGAATGGCTAAGGAGTGAAGGCTGACTATTGTTGGTCTAGCACACCTGGCTTCTTCGTTCGGTCCTTCACCAGGCTGCTACTAAATTAGTAGGATTTTGCCCAATAGTCAATCAAGAATCAAATTAGGAATTGTGTTATCTTTTTGACTATGATGTCACAGACTGAGGCTGTACTAAGCACAGACTGATGCTGTGCTGTGTACAGGTCGAGGCTGTTGAGAGCAAAAGAGTCAATTAATAGAATCGATTCTTGCAGGCGCTCTCAACCTATACTGCACCCATTTGATTTGGCTCACAGGTGCCTCCCATGGTCTTCACATTCCTAATGCTCTCGCATCGGTCAAACTCAGGGGTTTAAGAGTGGTGTTGAGGCTAGTTCCTCAATTAGTTTCTAACTCTCGTCAAAAGCTAAAAACTAAGGGTTGGTTGATGTTGTTCCAGTGGCTAAGGTTTCTCCTTTCGGTCCTTCACCTAGCCACCTATAATCATGCATGGGTTTGATCAGGACTCAGACATGGTGCATGTTTGCAACAACCAAAACAAGAAGGACTTGTTAAGAACATATTGCGAGCAATCTAGTGCATTAAAATCAAAGACATGTTCACCCCTTCAACCTAAGAAGGGGTTGTTTAGTTCGTAATCGAAATGAAAATCAGATGGGAGTATGGAATGGCATAGTGTTTTGGAAAATATGGAGGTTAGGTGTTGTTTATATGCCCAAAAGCCAATCTATGGATGATTGTAGTCATGTATATACTTTGAGGTTATTCCAATAAATATGATTATGAGATGATTACTTGCACATATTTATAACCCTAGTTCATATTTGATATATTCTTAAATGTCCCTAGTCGGTTATTATTACGGATGGGTTGTAATAATAAATTAAGACTAGCGTATGTTGAGAATTTATATGTGATATGAATTCTACATATGGGTACAAGTTAGAGAACTTGTGGACCGGACCAACCCACATAAGAACATTACATGGAACGTTATATGTATGTCATTAGTGTTTCTTATAGATGTATTGTCCTTCGACCTGAGATCGTCAAGGTATCCAACATATGAATCATGTGCTTTGATATTATTCCTAGTCACCCGTAACTGGGTGGACATAAGGGTAATCATTGGGTATATGACGAGTATGTAGTGGGTTTTGATTGATCAAGACGGGATTCGTTCGACCCATATAACGGGTATATTATCATAT
>JAKUCV010006992.1:0-20237 GCA_028386065.3 Turnera subulata | reverse complement strand
AAACACCACAAAGTTGTTGCTCCCGGTTTACTCTTGCTAGCACATCAGTCCGGGGGAGCTCGAGGCTTGACTCGTGTGACGATTCCAAGCCGGTCACGGTTCGTGTGGATACCGTAGAGGGGCGAGGCTTTTGTCTGGCTCTAGCTGATTCGGTTACACAAGTTAGGTGAAAGATCCTAACCTTCCAGGTATGTAAAAATTGTTATACGGTTTATGCATGCTTCACTTGGTTCTTGGTTGAGTTTCCGTGCTTCCGCTGTGTAATCGATGTTGTATATGAGTGTCATACAGATTAAGGAAACTTACATTAGGGACAACACGATTACTGCCCAGAAAGACTGCAGAATCGTGTTTCCCTTGGACCCTTGGTGTTTCTGGGTCCCACCTTTGTTCCAGGAATTTTGTAAGTTTGAGAGGTGTCTTTGTCGATGGGATTCTCCTCTGCTCCGAGTCTTCTCCCTTCCTCTTTTGTAGGAGCAGCTCTCCTGTTCTTTTTCCTCCCAACTTGGTTGAAAGTATGGGCATTTGGGCAAGTTGGCTCATCAGTTTTCTAGCTTGAGTTGTCAGGATAGGCGTGATGGGCAGCAAGTTGATTGGTGGATTGTAAGTTCCAAGGTGCCCTTTGCAGAGGATAAATGTTTTTTAAGATGGATTCCCTCTGAGTGGCATGTGCCTACTCCTTTTTCCCTGGAAAGTGCTCTTGTAAGTCAGGAGAATTTTTGTTGATGTTGGTGGAGTAGGTGGTGCAAGTGGTGTAAATTTTATATTCCTTCTGCAATTTCTAGGTTTGCAGGACGCACAGGCTGATGTTGTGCCTGGGTCTGTTGTAGTTCTTCTTCAAACTTTCCTCTCAATTAATTTCTGCTTCTTCTGCCGATGATGAGGTGTCATGAGGACTTCTTGGATAAAAGTGAGGGAAACGAGCTTTAGTGGAAAACTTGTGATTTGAAGGTGGTTTGAGGCCTTCAATTGACAGACTCAAGGGTTCTGTTCACATTCTTCAATGAAATCCTCTTGAATTGATTGAAATGCACCTGAAATCACTAATCGTACAGTAAGGGATAGAAATTGGAGGAATATAGTGGAATATTGCATAGGAGGCATATAATCATAATGAATTTAGAACAATTTGCGTCCAAAATTATACCCTACACTATGCATATTTCACATGCATCAAAATACCCCAAACTGAAGATACTGCTTGTCCTCAAGCAAACAGAAAAAAAAAAAAAGGAATGATTTTGGAAAGAAATAAGGGCAGTTCTAATGCATCCAAATTTTCACCGGGTTTGTCCCACGTGACGCCTTAATTTAGGAATCCCCTTGTTTTCTTTTCAAACTGCATCTACTCCAATCAAATTCCTTGTCATTGGTTTTTGTAATACAAATTTACAGGAATAATCTTGCAACTAACCTCCAATCATCTGTCGTCAAAGGGATCCTGCCAGAATCATTTTTTTTTTTTGGGAAGTGAAAAACATTACGTCATATGTAGACCCATCATCCCCTTATCTCCACTTGTCACGCCCCGTCGAACGTGACCGGCCAGGCACCCGAGCCAGCCTCGCAACCAGCAGTGGGCACCCAAAGGCCTAAGTCAAACTGTTGGCAGAAGTTAGCCAGACGGGCAGCAGTAACTAACGCGCAGCAATTATTCAAGCGGGCATCACAATATGAAGTACGAACGTATACACGCAACATTCAGCTTATTTTACATATTATATACAATAAGTTGGGGCACTACAAGTATCAGTTTTTAGCCAACCCTTACAAGCTCATATACACTAAGAGAAAGACCAAGTCCGGCTATGTACCCATCGCTACAAAATATGCCTCTCGAACCTGCCCACACCAGCAGCTTGTGCTCTCCTAGCCCTGAAACATGGGTGTGGAAAGAATGGGGGGTGAGTCCACGGCTCAATAAGCAGGTGACATACAAGGCATTAGCATAGACACAAACAAGCAGCAAATTACATCCAATAACCAACATCTCAAATCACCGTGATCAGCCCACGGGTGAGCTATCGTGGAGTTGTACCTAGCCTACCTGCGGGTCTGGTAGCCTTGCCAACAGGTGTTACTTCTTAGCCTACAGCCCCACGTACGAGGCATATCAGTTTAGCTACCACAACCACACACGGCGCCAAGCACAACACCACCATCATCTCAATTGACCAAGCAGCCTAGGAGCACTGCAAGGTCCAACATCTCAGCATCTCATACCATCTCATGTAATGTCATGATGCAAATGGAATGCATGGAATGTATAGCCCGAATATCGGACTCATCTCAAGCCAAGGCATTATCAACATCTCAATTGCACCATAGGTGCCATCTCAATAGGAAATTGGATCATCCACCAAGCCAATAAGCATCATAGCCATCACACAAGTATGCAACCAAACTTACACAAATTCAGGCCTCACTAGGCCCTTCTCCTTCCTTTGGTCCTCCTTGGGTTTTAGTACCTGCCCATTCATAAAAATACATTAACAACGAGCACAACATCACTTAAGTAGCAAAGCATCAATTAAAGAGGCGTTTACACCTAAGTACGGTGCTTTGGTACACCCACAGGCTCACCAACAGGCTAACCAGGGGACCAAGGGTGCACCAGCAGGGCCAACTACGCATTTTAGCGCACCAATTGGCCTCTCACAAGGCCAATTGCGCACCCAATCACTCAATTAAGACCCCCACGTAACAAGAAACCCTCTTACAACCTAAACACATAGCATCACAGCCTTAGGTTTCCCACAAAACCGAATTGGTGCACTGTCCAAACTTACAGCACACCCACAAGGCCAATTCATACCAAAACCACTAAGAAACCCAACTCAGATCACTTACCCCCTTCCATTGTGTGCTTACTGCTTGAGAGAACCCTGAAGATGGCCAAGTATTTTCTCCCTTAGTGCCTATCACGTTTCTGGGCAGAAATGGGGCTTGAGGTGCTTGCTTGACTACTTAAACTCAAGCTAGCAGCTCAGTCAGCAGCCACTTGCAGCCCCTTTTTCCCCAAAATCTGTCACCTTGCTCATACTCCTCTCCACCACCTACTTAAATTCCAGCCTATCAGCTTAAGCCAACATCCCCCCATACTTAGCCCTCAATCAGTTTTCTCAAGCAATCAGCACACACTAACCCGTAATTAAGACTAATTACAGACTAATTAATCAAACCGAGCCAATGCTAGCCAACTGAGGCCAACTCTCACCACAGCGCACATCCTCATCAAGTAAACATACTAGGCTTCGATTAGTCGGGTTATTACACCACTAATGTGCAACAGTCATCAAGCAAGGATCTCCAGGACTTTTCTATGTTGTACCGAGGTTAGGGTGATGGTTGTCAATGGATGGTGGATGGGTTGAGCAAATGTTGGTGGCCTGTGAACTTGAAACCTCTAGTTTAATTTGTGAACAGTCTGTAAGTTTCCTAGAAGCTATTACGACACTCATAATGAGCTAGACATGCAGCGGAAGCTAGGAAACTAAACCAAGAACCAAGTGAAGCATATAAACCGTATAACAAAATTTCATACCTTGTTCGGTTGAGGTCTTTCACCCAACTGCTGGAACGAATCATCTAGACCAAGACGAAGGCTGGAACGAATCAGTTAGAGCAAGAAGAAGACCTGCTCCTCTACGGTATCCACACTAACCGTGATTGGCTTCGAATCATCACACGAATCAAGCCTCGAGCACTCTCACTTGATGTGCTAGCAACAAAGGTAGGAGCTAGTGTGTGTAATTGTGGTGTTTTAGCTCTTCCTTCTTTCACAAAGAAGAAGAGATGGTGATGTGTGTATGGAGGTCTGAAAAACTCAAGGAGCAGACCAAGGAGACTGCCAAAACGTGAGTGAGGGGATGAAAATGTGATCTGATCACAATACCAAGCCACTCACACCACAATGCAAAAAGCCATGCACTAATGGCCATAGTGGTGGACCAATAGAGATGATAAATCCCACTATTGTCTCCCACTAAACCCAATCAGCCCCAACATCTCCACATCAGCTTGTCTGGATAATAATTCACAGAATTATTGATCCCAAAACCGGCCCCTGGTTCAACCATGGTCCAACCACGGTTTAACCACGGTCCAACCACAAACTGGTCCAACCACGGTTCAACCACCTGCTCGAATCAACGGTTCTATGTGTGTGACCCTGTAGGCACTTGTAACGTCCGACAATAATTGTAAAATTCTCATTTTACAATCATAAGCAAAGAGCGGCGTCTAGCAACACATCATTGCTACCCGAACGACAAGATCATTACTGATTCTCTATGCCTCGGAACATGTCATCATCCTTTCGTCACATTATCAAGATTAGACCGAGACATGGAAACGTCAATCTCGTATATGTCTAATCTATGTTTCTTGATCCTCGAGTTAACTGTATAAAACGGATACCCGTGATATCACCATATCACATAATCCGAGCGTGGCCACGCATTTAACAGTTCAACTCTATCAAGAAACCTACTCGATAATATACCCGTTATATAGGTCGGACGAATCCCCTCTTGATCAATCAAAACCCACTACATACTAGGCATATACCCGATGATTACCCTTATGTCCACCCAGTTACGGATGACTAGGAATAATATCAAAGTACATGATTCATATGTTGGATACCTTGACGATCTCAGGTCGGAGGACAATCACATCTATAAGAAACACTATCGACATACATATAACGTTCCATGTAGCGTTCTTATATGGGTCGGTCCAGTCCACAAGTTCTCCAACTTGTACCCGTATGTAGAATTCATATCACATATGCAATTCTCAACATACGCTAGTCTTAACTTATTATTACAACCCATCCGTAATAATAACCGACTAGGGACATTTAAGAATATACATATCAAATATATATATACTAGGGTTATAAGTATGTGCAAGCGTTTATCTCATAAACGATATTTATTGGAATAACCTTAATGCATATACACGACTACAAATAATCATCCATGATTGGCTTTTGGGCATATTACTAACACAGTCTGAGGCTGTATAGGGACTGTTTGATTACCTACCCCTTGAGTTTTCATGCTACCCAGAGGCTAAATGTATCCTCTTGTTTGAGAAGGAGTCTGATTCACAAAACGTTTCTTTTCTCCTCATTTCTCCTTCCCATGTTTTTCTTTTCTTCGCTGGCTGCCTTATTTTGTTCTTTTCTCTCTTTTTTTTATTGTTGTAGCTGGGAAGAGAGCAGTACAAGATGTGTGGTAACATTCTGGGTATGTATTTGTTAAGTGCAAACAGTCTCAGATGCTTGATGGGATTGAATCTCATTCACAGACTCATCAACAGGGTGAGGCTGTTGGAATGAAATTGTGCCTTGGCACATGGTGGCCCCTGTTTCGGCTTCAAGTGGTTGAGGTGAGGTGAGCAGGGTGAAGAAATAAATTAGGGCCATCCTAGTTGGCTCCAATGGGGTTGCAATGGATTGATGAGTGTGGTATGGTTTTATGTGGTCTGTTGGTATGCAAAAGATGACCTAGATCCTTTCCTTGCTTGAAGGACTCTTGCTTGAATTTCTCCTTGACAGAGACAAGGTTCTGTTCTAAGGTAGACAGGCTGAGCCTGTGTCGTGTAGAAAACCATTTAGCAAAATCCTTCTTATCTGACAAATTTCATAGAGTGTAATTGTTCGATTATGCCTGTTCTGCTTGTTTTGGAAATGAGACAAGTCCTTAGAATAAAGTATGAGCAGAATTAATTGGAAAAAGTCGAAGATGCATAAATACAAGGACAGGCTCACACTGTGGAAAAGCAAAATGAAAAATAGATAAGCATTTGAATTAACAGAAAAGTACAGAAGGCATAAAATGGCATTTGCACCCTAAAATACCCCAAACTGAAAACTTGTAGTGTCTTCACTGCTAAAACTAAACAAAAGAAAGGTGCAATGCCATAAGAAAGATAAGCAAAATAAAACACATCACCGAAAATGAAAGACAAAAGGTCTAATTCGTAAACACAAAGATAAATACCCCAAACTGAAAGTTGTATCCTATGTGGTAGGGGTTAGACATCCTAAAACTAGGCTAGAGGTGCTGGAAAGGTGGAGTTAGCGGCGTTGGCGCTTATTTCTGGACGGTGGAGGTCCTGTCTGTGGTGACCGCATCAGTGCACGTGCCATGTTCATCAAATTAGTGAGGGTTTTGGTTATTTGCACGTGCTGGGCCATGTACTGGCTATGGAAGTCAGTCATGGCTCTGCCTTGGGTCTGCGTGAGGCCGAGCACCTTAGTGATGCCCCTGTTAAGGTGTGTGCGTGCTTCTCCCAAAGAGGAGGTCAGGCGCATCTCTTGTGCAGTAATGCTCTCCTGGAGGCGCTACAGGCGTTCTCCATGAGCAGCATGGGTCTGTTGAATGCGGTTTTGGTTCTGAAGGACGGGAAGGATTTGTTGTCCAATCCAATCCTGCATCTGCTCAAAGATATCCAACACTTGGTCTCAAGTCACAGCATGAGGTTGTGCTTGAGGCTGTGCTTGAGGTTGCTCTGCTGGTTCTGTGCCAGGCTGTTGGGGCTGTATAGGGTCGTTTTCATCCTGTCCTTGAGGCTGTGGCGCTGGTGGTGCATTTTCTTGTTCGTCAGCCACAACATCAGGTTATTCTTGGTTATTCTCTTGAGGCTGTGGGGCGGGAAGGTGGATCCTATTGAGGATGCCGCGGTCGATCCAGACGGTTCCGATAACCAACTCAAAGCGATTCAGGGAAAGGTGGAAATGTCGCGCAATCCTTGTGATGATGCCGACGCCTAGAAGGTATGGTGCCTTCCTTTGTGTGATGAATCGACGAAGGATAAAGGCGTCGGTGTTGAGGGGTTGGCGGTGCACCATGCACCAGAGGATGAACAGCTCCTCGTGTTGAATAGTCAAGCGACTCCTGTTTCTGTCGTAGATGCTGTGGGACAGGAAGTGTTGGATGATGCGCAGTGCGCGGCTACGGAATGATGTGGCTGAACTGGTGGAGGAGTTGTAGCTGGGGTCAGTAGAGATGTCATTCCAAAAGTCCTCCGCGGCAAAGTCCGCTGGTCTCTCCTAGTGTCCTTCATTTGGTAGCCCGAGTATCTGATTTAACTGGGCAACGGTGAGAACCCTGTTTTCGTTGCCTAGATGGAATTGTGCTGTGCCGGGCTCCTGACCCTGTGGGGGCTGGTAGGAAAGCGAACTGAAGAATTCGCGGGTCAGGTCAGCCTTGGTGGGCTCTCCTAGTGTGGCAAACAGCAACCACCCCACTGGTTGGAGGAACCATTGTAAGTATCCAGGTCATGCAATTTGACAATCAAATTCAACTAAATGCGCAGCGGAAATCCTGGTACTCATGGAGGATCCATGTGAAACAGAGTAAACCGAGTTATAGAAAAACATACCTGGTTCGGTTGAGGTCTTTCACCCAACTGATGATCCGAATCAGCAAGAGCTGGATAGCAATCCCGCCCCTCTACAGTATCCACACAAACTGTGATAACTAGTTGGAATCGTCACACGATTACCAACCCGAGCACCCCCGAACTGATGTGCTAGCAGCAGGTTTCGGAAGCTAGAGTTTGTGGTATTTTCTTCTTTCTCAAAGAAGGTGTGTATGGTCTGAAACTCACAAGAACTCTCAAGACACTCTCAAGGCTCAATCCTCTGAAAATTTTCAGACTCAAAGTAAAGAAGACACAAGCATAATCAGATTATGCTTAGTCTAATCCCACTCACAAAAGCAATGGACAAAGTGGCCAACCCCTTTGGCCAACATGATTAGCTTTTAGCTAATCATGTCTCCACTAACTCTTGGTGGGATTACACATCAAATGGCACTAATTATGGTTCAATAAATCAGACATTTAGTGAACCAATCCAGCCGAAAACGACCCTGGTCCAACTACGGTCCAACCATGGTCTAACCACAAACTCAAATACCTGGTTCAACCACGGTCCAACCATGGTTCAACCACCAGCTCGAATCAACAGCTCTAAGTGTGTGACCTTGTAGGCACTTGTAATGTCCAGCAATAATTGTAAACTCATTTACAATTATAAGCAAAGAGCGGTGTCTAGCAACACATCATTGCTACCCAAACGACAAGATCAGTACTGATTCATATGCCTCGCAAACATGTCATCGTCCCTTCGTCTCATTATCAAGATTAAACACGAGACATGGAATATGTAAATCTCGCATATGTTCAATCTTGGTTTCTTGATCCTCGAGTTAACCGCGTAAAACGGATACATATGATATCACCATATCATAATCTGAGCGTGGCCATGCATTTACGGTTCAACTCTATTAAGAAACCATCCGATAATATACCCGTTATATGGGTTGGACGAATCCCCTCTGGATCTTGCAAAACCCACTACACATTTATCATATACCCAATGATTACACTAAGGTCTACTCATTTACGAAATAGCCAAGAGTAATATCAAAGTATACGACTCATATGTTGGGAACCTTGATGATCTCAGGTCTAAGGACAATACGTGTAAGAACCGCGATCGACAAACATATAACGTTCCATGTAGCGTTCTTATGTGGGTCGGTCCAGTCCACAAGTTCTCTAACTTGTACCCCTATGTAGAATTCATATCGCATATAAATTCTCAACATACGCTAGTCTTAATTTTTTATTACAACCCATCCATAATAATAATCGACTAGGGATATTTAAGAATATAAAATATTCTAGGGTTATAAATATGTGCAGGCGTTTATCTCATAAACGATATTTATTGGAATAACCTTAATGTGTATACATGACTACAAACAATCATCCATTGAGTGGCTTTTGGGCATATTACACTAACAATCTCCCACTTGCACTAAAGCCAATCATACATGTATCTAATACCAATGAATACAACATGACCATCATGCTTCCGCTGTGTGAGAGACTTAGTCAACGGGTCTGTTACATTGTTCTCAGAAGGAACTTTGCACAGTCATAGTTGTAGAGTCGGTAACTGTTCCCTGCTTGGAACTCTTCCAGTGTACAGTACAACCTCCAAGACAAAAACACATAACCTGACTGCAATCTAAAGTCATCTGTATCGGTTTGGAAGCTAGCATCTGTGTAACCCTTTGCAACAAGCTCATCAACGCTTCCGTAAACCAGGAATGCATCCTTAGTCCTGCTCAAGTACTTAAGGATGTTCTTAACCGCTATCCAGTGACTCTCACCGGGATCAGATTTGTATCTGCTTGTGACACTCAAAGCATAAGCGACATCCGGTCAAGTACATAGCATGGCATACATGATAGATCCTATTGCAGAAGCATAAGGAATCTTACTCATCCGCTCTCTCTCCTTTGATGTACTAGGACATTGATTCTTTGAGAGAGATATGCCATGTGACAAGGGCAAGAATCCTTTCTTGGAATCTTGCATGCTAAACCTCTTTAGTACCTTGTCAATATACGTACTTTGACTTAGCTCGAGAAGCGTTTTGGATCTATCTCTATAGATCTTTATACCTAACACTTAGGCAGCTTCTCCTAAGTCCTTCATCGAGAAATTTTTCCTAACCAAGCCTTTACAAACTGTAGTGTCGGAATGTCATTCCCAATGAGTAGGATGTCGTCAACATACAACAACAAGAAAACAATAGTGCTCCCACTAACCTTCTTGTAAACAAATGGTTCATCTTCGTTCTTAATGAAACCAAACTCTTTGATCACATCATTAAAACAAAGATTCCAACTCCTAAAAGTTGGCTTCAATCCATAAATGGATCTCTGCAACTTGCATACCATATTGGCATTCTCTGGATCGACAAAACCTTCAGGTTATGTCATGTACACATCCTCTAAAAGATTTCCGTTAAGGAAAGCGGTTTTGACATCCATTTGTCATATCTCATAATCATAGTATGCCGCTATAGCCAACAGAATCTGGATGGATTTAACCACGGCAACTGGCGAGAAAGTTTCATCACAGACAATACCATGAACTTGCTCGAAACCTTTCGCCACCAACCGCCCTTTATAGGTAATCACATTACCATCCATGTCGGTCTTTTTCTTAAAGACCCACTTGCACCCTATGGTTTTTACCCCTTCAGGTGGATCAACCAAGGTCCATACCTTGTTTTGATACATGGATTCCATTTCCGAATTCATGGCTTCTAGCCACTTCTTAGAGTCCGGACCCGTGATGGCCTGCTGATAAGAAGTGGGCTCATCCTCATCTATGAGCATCACGTCTCTAGTATGAGTCATGAGAAATCCACATTTCTCGGGCTCATACTGAGTCCTATCCGACCTACGCGGTCCATGTGTTACAGGCACAGGATTCTCATCCACAACATCTTGTGGTTCCTGTCCTTGTTCCATCTCAGCCTCTATATCTCGAACTTCTTCGAGTTCTATTTTTCTCCCACTGATTCTTCTAGAAATAAATTCTTTTTCTAGAAAAATAGCAGTCCGAGCAACAAACACTTTGTGCTCTAAAGGATTATAGAAATAATACCCTTTAGTTTCCTTAAGGTATCCTACAAAGAGGCACTTGTCGGATTTAGGGCCGAGTTTATCTGATGCTTCACGTTTCATGTAAGCCTCACAACCCCAAATTCTCATAAAAGACAAATTAGGACGCCTCCCAGTCCATATCTCATATGGTGTCTTTTCGACGGATTTAGATGGAACACGGTTAAGTGTAAATGCAGCACTCACTAATGCATGTCCCCAAAATGAAGAAGGAATGTCAGCTTGACTCATCATCGAACGAACCATGTCTAACAAGGTTCTATTCCTCCTTTTGGATACACCATTCCATTGAGGCGTACCGGTAGAGTGAGCTGTGATACTATACCACACTCCTTTAGATGATCAAGAAATTCTCGGCCTAAGTATTCACCTCCTCGTTCTGATCGAAGAACTTTAATGCTCTTGCCGAGTTGATACTGTACTTCATTCTTGAATTCTTTGAACTTTTCAAAGGATTCTGACTTGTGTCTCATTAGATACACATAGCCATACCTACTGAAATCATCAGTAAATGTAATTAAGTATTGAAATCCACCTCTATTTTGTGTTGACAGAGGTCCACATACATCACTATGTATAAAACCTAATAAGTCCGAAGCTCTTTCACCTTTACCGGTAAAAGGAGCCTTCGTCATCTTGCCTAACAAACATGACTCACATGTCTCAAATGATTCAAAATCAAATGACTCTAAAAGTCCATCTTTATGGAGTTTAGATATACGAGTCTCGTTTATATGGCCCAATCGACAATGCCAAAGATAGGTTTCATTAGAATCGCTCATTCTTACCTTCTTCGTATTATCGTTATAGATCGGTGTTTCTAGGTTTAGAACATACAAAACATTGCTCAAATACGCACCAACATCATTGAAATAAATAGAACAACAATTGTTCTTTATTACAAATGAAAAGCCCTTCTTGTCAAGACAAGAAACAGGAATCAAATTCCTGCATATGGTTGGTACATAACAACAATTGTCTAGTTCTAAACCAAACCACTCGGTAGGGTAAGACAGTAAGTTCTTACGGCTAATGCGGCAACTCTTGCTCCATTTTCCACACTCAGGTCTTTCTTACCCTTTACCAATCTCCTACTCTTTCTCTGTTCCTTCACATTTACACAAATGTGAGAACCACATCCGGTATCTAATACCCATGATGCTGAGATAGAGATATTAGCTTCTATAACGAAAATACCTGAAGCGGAAGTCTTACTTCCCTTCTGCTTCTTTACCTCTTCAAGGTAAATAGGGCAGTTACGTTTCCAATGACCGGACTTCTTGCAATGGAAGCATTGACCTTCCTTTGCAACACCACCCTAGGGTTTCAGCACTTGTGAAGAAGATGCACCAAACTTTTTGGCAAAATTCTTCATCTTGCCCTTACCCTTTCCCTTGCTACTTCCAACCATCATAATGCTGTTGGATTTGTTTGCCTTCATCTGTTGCTCAGCTGTTCCTAACATGTTGAGCAACTCAGACAAGGATTTGTCAAGATGATTCATATTGAAGTTTATGACAAATTGGCTGTAACTATCCGGCAACGATTGCAGGACTAGAACAACAGCCAACTCCTTCTGCAAAGGAAAACCAAGATCCTCAAGGCTCTCAATGTATCCAATCATTTTGAGCACATGAGGTCTTACGGGTGATGACTCAGCCATCCTGCATTGGTACAATGCCTTAGAGGTCTCATACCTCTCAGGTGTTCGATCACATCGAACGCCCCCAATTTCTCATGTTGCTTCTGAAGCTCAGAGTCCATGGTTATAAGCATAAGGCATGATGCATCCAATGCATCATCAAGATGCTTCTTGTAAGCATCCCTTCCTGCCCTTGGAGCACTAGGCGCCGGTTCATTTGGAACAGGCCCTTCAAGGACATACAACTTCTTTTCTTGTTTGAGGACTATCCTCAAGTTGCGATACCATTTTAGGAAGTTATTCCCATTCAACTTTTCCTTCTCAAGGACAGATCGCAGTGACATTGTGCTAGTGTTTTGTGCCATGGAAATTCTACAACAATGATCAACTCACACAAATAAGAGTCATGCATACAAAATCATTTAACAAGGAATTCTATTAAATGATGCTCCTACTATATAAATCAAGACAATCATATAAGTAGGCCAAGATCCATATTTCACTACTAGATAAGTCAGCTTTGGCTGATCGCTTACTTCATAGCTATTTAGGTAGACAACTCTTGTCAATTACATCTCATGTAACTCTTGGATAGTTGAGTGAACAACACTTGTTCTTGTCTATCTTATAGACTTAGCTCAACTCCTTGCCTCTAAGTCCTTAATCCTATTAAGATGACCTAGTTAAGTTCAACACCATAATAAGCAGTTCCGATATTACAATTATCGCGTCGCACCTTGCTAGGATAAACATTGGCACCTTGCTTTGGCAAAACCTACCAATTGTTGATCTTAACCTTGATGAGTGCTTATCATGGAAGGCAACACAAGAAGAACTTAATATTTACATCTTGCTAGGATAAACATTGGCACTTTGCTTTGGCAAACCTACCAAGTGTTGATCTAAGCATAGATGAGTGCTTGTCACCGAATTATTTTCATACATAACAATTATGCATGTGATTAATATGTTATATATCGCATATACAATAACTATGCATCATATGCAATATAAGCCGCCACGCAGAGGTAGCACGCGGTCCCGCTAGCCGGTTAGCGGGCAGGGTCAAGGGGCAGCGCCCCTGCGGGGTCTAGGGGCAGAGCCCCTACGGGGTGTGGGACGGAGCCCAGGCGAAAAATATAAACATCGATGTTTTGACTACGCGGCCGACAATCGGCAAAACAAGAACATCGATGTTTGACTCAGAACATCGATGTTTTGAGAATCTGGAACTCCAAACTATTTGGAAAAATTTCAGAACATCGATGTTTACCCTTAGAACATTGATGTTTGAGAATTCTGGAACTTTAAGTAAGTTGGCAGAATCTCAGAACATCGATGTTCGGTCATGAACATCGATGTTTGGAGTTTCAGAATTCTAGAACATCGATGTTGACACTTCAACATCGATGTTTGAAGTTTCTGGATTCCAGAACTTCGATGTTTAACCCTTAAGCATCGATGTTTAAAGTTTCTAGAACTCTAAACAATTGGCAGAATGTTCAGAACATCGATGTTTACATCTTAAACATCGATGTTTTGACCGTGAACATCGATGTTTACATCTTAAACATCGATGTTTTGACCCCTCGGCTGACAATAGACCAAAGAGAACATCGATGTTTACATCTTAAACATCGATGTTTTGGTATCATATACCATGCAATCAACCTTGTCGAACTCATTCGACATCCTGCCAAAAACACTCTTTGATTGATATCATATACCAATCAAGAACTTGTTGTCAAACACCTTTGACGGATCCGACTTCACCATATCACATATATGAGAATCATAATGATCTATTTTAAACATACTATCAACATAAGCATAATAAACTATGATCAAGTTATGTTGCTTATACAATCAAGATCAAGCCACATCACATATAGCATATCATACATATAAACAACTAATTCGGTTTAGTGTTTCACAAGAGGCTCCGCTACCACTGTAAGTATCCGGGTCATGCAATTTGACAATCAAATGCAACTAAATGTGCAGCAGAAATCCCGGTACTCATGGAGGATCCATGTGAAACAGAGTAAACCGAGTTATAGAAAAACATACCTGGTTCGGTTGAGGTCTTTCACCCAACTGATGATCCGAATCAGCAAGAGCCGGATAGCAATCCCGCCCCTCTATGGTATCCACACGAACCGTGATAATTAGTTGGAATCGTCACATTATTACCAACCCGAGCACCCCCGAACTGATGTGCTAGCAGCAGGTTTCGGAAGCTAGAGTTTGTGGTATTTTCTTCTTTCTCAAAGAAGATGTGTATGGTCTGAAACTCTCAAGAACTCTCAAGACACTCTCAAGGCTCAATCCTCTGAAAATTTTCAGACTCAAAGTGAAGAAGACACAAGCATAATCAGATTATGCTTAGTCTAATCCCACTCATAAAAGCAAGGGACAAGGTGGCCAACACCTTTCGCCAACATGATTAGCTTTTAGCTAATCATGTCTCCACTAACTCTTGGTGGGATTAAACATCACATGGCACTAATTATGGTTCAATAAATCAGATATTTAGTGAACCAAACCAGCCCAAAATGACCCTGGTCCAACCACGGTCCAACTATGGTCTAACCACAAACTCAAATACCTGGTTCAACCACGGTCCAACCATGGTTCAACCACCAGCTCGAATCAACGGCTCTAAGTGTGTGACCCTGTAGGCACTTGTAACGTCCAGCAATAATTGTAAACTCATTTACAATTATAAGCAAAGAGCGGCGTCTAGCAACACATCATTGCTACCCGAACGACAAGATCAGTACTGATTCATATGCCTCGCAAATATGTCATCGTCCCTTCGTCCCATTATCAAGATTAAACACGAAACATGGAATATGTCAAACTCGCATATGTTCAATCTTGGTTTCTTGATCCTCGAGTTAACCACGTAAAACGGATACCTATGAAATCACCATATCATAATCCGAGCGTGGCCATGCATTTACGGTTCAACTCTATTAAGAAACCATCCGATAATATACCCGTTATATGGGTTGGACGAATCCCCTCTGGATCTTGCAAAACCCACTACACATTTATCATATACCCAATGATTACACTAAGGTCTACTGATTTACGAAATTGCCAAGAGTAATATCAAAGTATACGACTCATATGTTGGGAACCTTGATGATCTCAGGTCTAAGGACAATACATATAAGAACCGCTATCGACAAACATATAACGTTCCATGTAGCGTTCTTATGTGGGTCGGTCCAGTCCACAAGTTCTCTAACTTGTACCCGTATGTAGAATTCATATCATATATAAATTCTCAACATACGCTAGTCTTAATTTATTATTACAACCCATCCATAATAATAATCGACTAGGGACATTTAAGAATATAAAATATTCTAGGGTTATAAATATGTGCAATCGTTTATCTCATAAATGATATTTATTGGAATAACCTTGATGTGTATACATGACTACAAACAATCATCCATTGATTGGCTTTTGGGCATGTTACACTAACAGCCATTCCTGGCCCCGATGGCTCTGAGTGCATCAATATTTACTAAGATTGATCTCATGAGTGGTTACCATGAAATTCGCATGAAAGTAGGTGATGAGTGGAAAACAGTATTCAAATCTAAATATGGATTGTATGAATGGTTGGTAATGCCATTTGGTTTGACTAATGCGCCTAGCACATTTATGCGATTGGTGAATCATGTATTGAGTGCCTTCATAGAAAAATTTGTTGTTGCGTACTTTGATGACATACTTGTCTATAGTTGTAATGAACATGAGCATATTGAACACCTTAGATTAGTATTGGAGGCTCTTAGGGCTGAAAAACTATTTGCTAAGTTAAAGAAGTGTACATTCTACATGGATAGCGTTGTTTTTTTTGGTTATGTTGTGAGTTCCAGGGGAATCGAAGTCGACCAAGAGAAGGTACAAGCCATAAGGGAGTGGCCGACTCCTACAACAGTCTCACAGGTAAGGTCTTTTCACGGACTTGCTAGCTTTTACAGAAGGTTAGTGAAAGATTTTAGCACCATTGCTGCACCTTTGAATGAGATTGTTAAGAAAGAAATTGGGTTTAAATGGAGACAGGAGCAAGAGGATGCATTTAATACTTTGAAGGATAAATTATGTACTGCTCCTATTCTTAAATTGCCTGGTATAGGCATAGGTGCTGTTCTTTTGCAGGAAAGGAGGCCAATCGCTTATTTTAGCGAAAAGTTGAAGGGTGCATAGTTGAACTATTCGACATATGATAAAGAGTTGTATGCACTTGTGCGGGCGTTGCAAACATGGCAGCATTACCTATGGCCCAAGGAGTTCGTGATCCACACCGATCATGAAAGTTTGAAGCATCTAAAGGGCTAAGGTAAGCTGAACAAGAGACATGCTAAATGGCTCGAATTCATTGAGACATTTCCCTATGTGGTGAAATACAAGCAAGGTAAGGATAATGTTATAGCCGATGCATTATCACGGAGGTATGCTTTTATTACTTCTCTTAGTTTGAAATTGTTGGGATTTGAGCATATTAAGGACTTGTACAAATCTGACCATGATTTTGCTTCTATCTATGATGCTTGTAAGCATGCTGGGTTTGGTAAGTTTTACATTGATGCAGGATATTTATTTAAAGAACATAAACTTTGCATTCCAGCTTGTTCAATGAGAGAATTGCTAGTTAGGGAGTCTCATGATGGAGGTTTAATGGGACATTTTGGTGTTGCTAAAACACTTGACTTCTTGCATGAGCATTTTTATTGGCCATATATGAAGAAAGATGTTGAGCGAGTTTGTGCAGGTTGTGTTCCATGTAGGTAGGCGAAATTGAAAGTGCAACCTCATCGGTTGTACACGCCACTGCCTATTCCGGATAGCCCTTGGACTGATTTGTCTATGGACTTTGTTATTGGGTTACCTCGGACCAAGCAGGGACATGATAGTGTATTTGTTGCTGTTGACAGCTTTAGCAAAATGGTGCATTTTATTGCTTGTCATAAAACAGATGATGCATCTCATGTTGCTCACTTATTCTTTAGGGATGTTGTGCGATTGCATGGCCTTCCTAAAACCATTATTTCAGACAGGGATTCTAAGTTCCTCAGTCACTTCTGGCGCATGTTATGGGGTAAGTTGGGGACCAAGTTGTTGTTCTCGACGACTTGTCATCCTCAAACGGATGGACAGACTGAAGTGGTAAACAGAACTTTAGGATCTTTGTTGCGTGCTGTTGTGGGTAAAAATTTAAAAACTTGGGGAGAATGTTTGCCTTTGGTAGAGTTTGCTTATAATATGAGCATACATTCTTCTACGGGTTATTCACCTTTTGAAATTGTCTATGGTTATAACCCACTAACCCCTTTGGATTTGNCTGGCGATTGGGTTTGGGTACACTTTCGGAAGGAGAGGTTTCCTAAGCAAAGGAAATCTAAGCTGGATCCACGTGGAGATGGACCGTTTCAAGTTCTTGAACGCATTGGCGACAATGCTTACAAGATTGATCTGCCTGGTAAGTATGGTGTTAGTGCCACATTCAATGTTTCTGATCTTACTTCCTTTGACAATGCAGGTACAGATTCGAGGGTGAATCCTTTTCAGCAGGGTGGGAATGATGCGGACATGGATGCGGACACTCAAGGAACAGCTGGCGAGTTGGTGTTGCCCACGGGTCCACTTACACGGGCTCGATCCAAGAAGATCAAAGATCAATTGCAAAGACAAGTTCAAGCATTACTCAATCTCGAGTTGCAAGAAGATCGAGTAGTCAAGATGGGAGAAGAGCTTATGAAGAAACCCACGTGCATCACTGTGTGGGAAGGAATAGAAAAGGCCTAGAGACAGTCGACCTCAATGGGCCACACTTGGGCCATGTCGACATATCAGTAGTTTTCTTATTAGGGTTTGCCGAATTTTTATAATTAAATATTTTTATAATTTCAGCATGGGTTTTATTTATTTTTTGGGTCAAGTCCATTATTAATTAGTTGATTAATGTGGGCTTTAGTTATTTGGGTTTTTAATTGTAAGGTTTTTAATTAGTGTTCAAGTTATTTGGGCTCAATTAAAATCCTAGTCCATCTAGTAATAGGAGAGGCGACAACTAGGGTTAAGTTTTGAGAAGGTGGTCGACTTGTGTGAGGAGGTGGCCGACCTAGGTGTGTTGTGATCTCCTATAAATTGAGTCTTTAGGGTTTATTGTTAAACAGATTATTTGAGAAATAAAAAGTTCAGAAAAAACTTGAATAATCTCACATCAAGAGAGGAGTCTCTTTGCTTGTTTTTATTTTAGGGATTTTGCTAACAATTACAGGTAGTGATATTTGCTATAGTGGTTCATATTCCTTTGTGCTTTTGTTTCTTTGTTTTCTAGCACCGAAAGATTAAGAGGTGGAGGGGCTATCGTGTCCATCTGTTGCCTGGAATAGATTGTTAGGAGGTGAAGAACAACGGTGCATAAAGTGTGCACGATTGGTGGTGATTTGAGATCGGGACAATCTTAGATACGAAGGTGCTTCTAGGGCCGGCTAGGTGTGTTGTCGTATCAGCTATAGACACACCCAGCAAAACCATGATGAGATACTAGGGACATCTACCTCGCTTCTGATTTGTATGTCTCAAGGGGCACAATACACACTATTTCCTTTAAACCCAGCTAAATGATAGGGGCTTGGGATCCAGGCAACCCGACCATGAGGCAACACTCTTCTTAAACCTGTGAATTATAAGGGAACCAAAAAATGACAATAACCTAGGCGCATCCAACCCGAACCCGAGAATGTAAGGAACCTAGAAGTGAGGCAACCAGACCACGAGATAACACCTAGATGTGAGACACTCAAAGACGAGAGGAACCCAGTTAGGAGAGTCCAGTCAAAAGCCAAAGATCTAGTCTTTGCAACCCTGAGGGAACCCAACAAACTAAACCACTACCCTTCGCCAAGAGATGAGAAGACCCAGCCAATAGATAGATGAGAGAACCAGTCAACCCAGTCAAGAAAGTCAATGATCCAGTCTTAACAAACCGGAGAGATGAGGGAGCCCAGCCAAAAGCCAAAAGCCCGATCTTTGCACCCAAAAGAGAGTCGGTCAGATGAACAAACACAAACTAGTAAGACAATGAGAGAACAGGAGGTACCCAGAGGTAAATAAAAAGCCAAGGACCCAATCCTTGTAACCCTGAGAGGAGCCCAGAACAAACCCAGAAAAAACCCATTTTTGCAAACATCGATGTTTGTATTAAAACATCGATGTTTTTGGTATACTGCCAATCTGATGGTTAAGCACTATGGTTAAACATCGATGTTGGTGTCAAAAACATCGATGTTTTTAGCACTCGACATTTTTGAAAATCAACGCATACGTGCAAACATCGATGTTGGATGTTTTGAACATCGATGTTATGAGGAAGAATTTGAAAGACTTACCTGAACATCGATGTTTCGATACTAAACATCGATGTTTTTGTCATTCTGCCACTTGTGTGATGCATCCAACATCGATGTTGGTCAGCGGAACATCTATGTTTTCGCTATTTGCTTAGTAAGGTCCTTGCTTGTTCAACTGTGCTTGTCGTCCAAATCAAGCTGTCCCTACAAAACAGATTTAGTAGAGCCTCGGGTGCTCAAATTAGCAACGGATAATACACGAGTTATGGAGATGACAAAGTTGTGACAATTTCAAGAGATGGTAAGTATCCCTCTGCCACTAAGGGAAATTTTCTTCTTGTCGTCAGTGCACCGGGCTCGAGAAATTGTCTTGTCGGTTGGACTTTGATAGTCTCCGATACCTAGCTAAATGGACAGTAAATCCCGTGTCGGATCAATAATGCAATTTAGGCCTGAATTTTCAACAAAGCAGATGTTTGATTAGTTGCAAATTTGGAGGTTAGTAATAATGAACATGGCGTTTCTATTTGGCGGAGAATCTCTTAAGCTCTGCCAAGTGTGGTAGGGGTCTGCCTTTGGAAGAATGACACCGCACATTTGATTCTATAAAAGACAGGGATTAAGCTCATTAGACAGAAAAACTAGAAGCTAACTTCAAAGAAAGAGAGATTAGTAAAAAAAAATCAAAAATAAAGAGAAAATGCCTGCCCCTTC
>JAKUCV010006991.1:134531-245364 GCA_028386065.3 Turnera subulata | reverse complement strand
AAGGTAGTACTATTTGATGACAATGTGGTGATGACAATATCGAACTTGTCTTTTGTATTTTTTACGGACAATATCTATGTACTAGATGTTTTAACCTTTGGTGGATTGACAATGTGTGAGATAAACCATGAATGTTATCAGGAGTAATATAAAACAATGTGATAAATTAAATAAAGAGCGTATCAAGTATTAATATGAAATGACTGATTCAAAAAAAAACTTCACTTTTGAAAAAAACAAAAGAAAAAACTAATATAAAAAATTCAGAATTATATATATTTGCATGTTATCACTCGAAAAAAAACGTGTTTTTATGAATCAAATATAAATTTACATGTATGTTTCGAGAAAAACGTATTTTTATACTTAGAATTTCATTCTACTGTATTAAGGGCAATCTAGTCAAATTATTCGACCCAATCTAAACCCAACCCTCCAACCAAACACCAATTTTGAAACTCAGCCCAAACCCATGTTGAAATCCAACCCTCAAACCAAACAGCATGGCCTGGGTTTAAAACCCAAACCCAACCTCAACCCTGGGGTTTGGGGTTTGGAACCCAAACCCTACCCCGCCCAACCCCCAAACCAAACGGAGCCTAGTGTTCTTATCTTACCCCATTCCTTCACTTAAATGGCTCTCCTCTGACAAAAAAATAGTGACTGTAGTATACACGGCGCTTTGCTATCACTTCTTTTCTTATTTGTTTTTTCTTTTCCGTTACTTCTTTTATGCCAAGCGATATTCATATTTTTTTCTTTTTTCATGTATGATGATATTTACCGGATGATGGATTTTATGCAAAAAAAATGCCACCTTTTTACTAAAAAAAATACCTAACAAACCAAACTATCCAATAAGAATGTCCATATACTATACATCAGTTGATGTAGCACATCCCAATCTCTTTACACTAACTTTAGTGTATAATTTTTTTTAAGCATGGGTTTGTCAATTTTTACCCTCATCAGCTAATAAAATATGAAACGATGGGTTTCTATTGTTGTTGTCGCACATTCATTCATTATAACTCAACTATATAGGATTGGGATAATTCCTCTCTAAAGCAACTTTCACAGTGAAAAAAATTAGAAATATAAAATTTTTTATAAATTTAATACATTTAATGTGAAGGCGGTCTTGGAAGAGGAAAAAAAAATTACTTTACATTTTTGTGATCTGTATTTTAGTAGTATATTTATTAATTGTTGCAAGTTAAAAAAGGGGGTGGGTCCTTGGAAAATACACAATCTAACCAAAGTAATTTCGGTCTTTGGGGAAAGTTTACTTGATAATTTAACCTAAAAAATAGATTTGGTCTTTTGGAGTTCAAAATTTTAATTCACCAAAAAAAATACTTCAAAATTTTAATTTTGGCATTTTTATTTGCAGCACATTTATCATTCCAATTTTCTCCCAAAAAATTATACCCGTTTCTCACATATTTATCTTTCTGAGGTGTAAATGCAACCAGTCCATATTATATATGTCTAACAATTTAATTAGTTTTAAAAAGTTATTCATGTAAAACACTAGCCGCTTTTTATAAAAGATAATTATCTTACAACGGATTTGTGACTTTGTATGAAGTAATTTACAACTTTCTTTTAAGATATAGAGGTCAAATTTAATATTAAAACTAGAGAATCATATGATATTTTATCTTTTTTATTCAAAAATAAAATATTATGCCTATAATTGTTGATCTCTAAGTGTAATTTAATATTAATTTTAACTACTATAGGTAAAATCAAAATAACTTTTTTTAATATTATGCAGAATGTATTATGCTTTTAACAATTATGTATTTCATTAAAATATATAAACATTATATGGAATTTTTATTTTTTTGAGCTTCAAAATTTTGAGTGATCTTTAAATTATATTCTGATTAAAAATTTTTGTTATACAATAAAAAATAAATATAAATATATGGACGTATTTGTTCGCTTCTAAATTGGCTTATATTTCTTCTTATTTGTATAAAATTTAAAATTTATAATACTTTTTCTTTTATATATTAAAATAAGCTAATATTTGTACTGCTAAATTATGTATTAATATATTTTAGTGTTGTCAAAATACAAGCCCCTGAAGCAAAGCGAGGGCTTTGGCTAGTCAGAGGGTAAAAAGTAATGAAGCCGCCCGTTATTATATTATTTGTTTTGTTATATTTGGGTGTGTTACTCTCGGCTCCCGCTTTCCAAAACCGCGCTCTCTCTTCTCCACGGTGTAAGTTCCAAAACCCTCGCCTCCTCGATTAGAAAACAAAATCGCAAAGCTTTCTTCTTTACTTGAAAGAAAGAAGCTAACTTTTTTTCTGTTGGTTCAGTTGTAAACTATTTTGATTCGCCAATAACTAATAATGTGAGAAGAAATAAGGGAATCAATCATCTACCCGTTTAGTTCCAAAAACAAAAAAAAAAAAAAGAAAAAAAGACAGGAAAATTGCTCACGGGAATTTTGGGGTTTAGGGTTTTTTCTTTGAAGGTGCAAAAGATGGTGGAGAGAACAACCGAAGCGTGCAAAAAGGTGATAGAGGAAGCCATTGCCAAGACCCAGATGATAATGCATGGCCATTCAAACCTCCGCTTTACCCCGGCTGAGTACCAGCGATTTCATCAGTATCCTTTTCTCTTCTTCTTTTCTTTTCTTTCTTTTCCGTTTCTCATTGATGATTTTGGTTTGTTTTGAGTGAATAATGCCATTTGTGCTTTAAATTCTTTTCCCAAATTTTATGGGTATTGTCTTATAGTTGGGAATTGAGTGGGAGTCCTGTTAGTGGGTTGCAATAACAAGACGGTGCGGCTTCTTTCTCTGAAACAATCTGTAGTGCTTATGGTATGTTGTTTGAGATGTGCCCTTCACTAGTTTTGTCAGATGCGCTTATGATCTGTGTTCTTCTAATCGGGCCTTAGAAGGTGTAAATGCGATGTGGCTTTTTGGAAAATTTAGGGGCAGTTTGGAAGACGCCATCTTGTCAATGGTGAGTTGTAAAGATGATATCTTTGCTTGATTGGGCTTTCTAAAGAGTTCTTGCTTCCATTGCCTTTGGGTCAGATTGTGATTATGGTGTCTTGGAAATTTAGTTTGTTTTGGTTACTGATTTGTCAAGGATTTACTGCTAAGGCTCCTAGTGCCGTGTGCCCCTCGTCCTGCTTGCAGGTATTGCCATCCTTAGCGGATAAAACTGACGCACCCTTGTTGAGAGAACTCATCGTAATGTGGTCAAATTACAAATCAATGGCGAAGTGGCTTGCCCGATTTTTCGAATACCTTGAACGCCACAATAACCGTAGTTATACAGGATTCGTCTCACTCAGTGAAGTCTCACTTATGTGCTTTAAAGAACTGGTAGGCAGAACATTTCATACTTCTGGTTTTATTTCTTTTTTAATTATTTCCTTGTACTGATTGGCATTTCATTTTTGCTTTTTATCGCATTCCACCTTTTGACACAATTGCATTCACTTTAGGTACTCAGCAAGCTATATATCAACTTCCAGAGTGCTGCAATATCAATGGTTTGTGGATTTGTGCGTCATTTCAAATAAAAAAATTTTGCCGAGCTAGTTTAACAGAATTTACTTTCCTGAAATTTGAAAGCAGATCAATCAAGAGCGAATGGGATTATACGTTGATCGTGATCTTCTGAAAAATGCTCTTCTTGTTTTTACGGAAATCTGTGGTAGTGAAGGTGGAAGCTATTATGAAGCATTTGAGAAGGCAATGCTTTCAGAAACTGCCAATCACTACTCTTCCTTGGCTCAGCATTTGCTTTTGTATGAATCTTTGAAGGATTATATTCAAAAGGTTTCTATTTTACTTTCCAGTTGTCTGATTTATACCTGGTAAATATTTTTTGTTTGGCCAAATGGTAAATAATTCATAATGGCAACAATTTAATTGTTGGATTTGATTGCTTTCTTAGTATTATTGGTGCGTGAATCAAGAGAAGGAAATAGCTAATTACTACCTCTCCCCTGGCATGGAAAGCAAGTTACTGAAGGTATGTGTAATGTTTTCTGAGGTTGTACCATCTAGAACATATTCGATTTTACACCCACGTACAGTATTGCGGAGCATTAAATTTTACATATATAACTAAATATGTATAAAATGCTATTGAGAAAGTATCCTTCGTCCATGGACTAATGGAATTAAAGTGGGGGTAGAACATCATTAATAGTTTTCTGTTGGAGTGGCAGCAGAACACCATTCATTTAGGTTTTTGTTCATTACAGAACCTTTTGCAGGTTGTGAAGTTTCATATGATTGACCAAATGATGGAACGGTTGGAAGAAAAGCACATTGCTGAGAACTGTGGCATAACTACAGACTATCAGGTTTTTTCAATACTATTTTCAGTGGAACCAGTCTCTTATTTTTTTTATTTTTATTGCGATTTAAATTCCGATTCACAAGGTATCAAATAATATGGCTTGCCAGTGGCATGGATTAGAAAATCGGGAGTAGACATCTACATTTATGTTATGCATCAGTGGTTCTTCAAAAGTTGAAACATCATATCCTTACTTATCTCCTGCTACCACTTAACATCTTCAATGTGGTTTAAGCATTTTTCTCCTCTGTGCCTTTTCTTTTCTAAATAAGATAGGCCCAAACATGTGTATTTAAAGGATCATTTGTGTTATTTGCAGGAGATGTTGTCAAAATGTGCAGGCATGTCACTCAAAGATGGAAGCTCCACAGCAGGTGCAGGGGAATGGTTGTCTGCTTTATTGGCAAGTTCAGCTCATATAAGCTGAAATGGTTTGTTGGCTTATGATCAATTTTCCTGGAGATATATATGTTTTTTCTTTATTATTATTATTTCTAACCTAAATGGCAAGTTGATGAAGACGAAGACGAGAGAATACGAAATATCTCGATGACAAAGTGTCTTCATAGTTAGTTGTAGAGGAAAATTTTACTGGACACAATACTTTTTATAGGTTTACTTTTCCATATGTATATGGTGGATATGTATATCAGTATATGCTTTTGAGTTTTCTCCTCTAATTTAATTACCTCCTCTTTGGTTATTAATTCTTGTAATGCCGTTGTCTTCCATTAATCTCCCGTTAGTTCTTGTGAAAGACTTAACCAAGAGTCTGGGTTGGGTGGGCGACGGCGTTGTGTTATGGATTCCTTTGTTGGCCGAACTTATGCTTCATACATATCAGGTTTTACACCAAATCAGGTTTACACCAAGTTAAATGTTTTAGGAGCAGAGAGGATGAGCTCCCTGAAGAGACAGCAAGCAGCCCATTTAATTATTGGCTGCGTGAACGCTTTAGTATCATAGCCGTTCATCTTTTTCACGAAAGGATCCGTTAAAAGTATCAGTTGTAAAATTATAATAAATTTAAAAAATTATTCAATTATAACATAAAATTTGATGGACTATTTAACTTAACAGTTTTGAGTGAATTCGTGACGAACATGATAGGTTAATTAAGTTTCTTCCTCGAATTTCTAGTGGTTGAATTATCGTTACTAAGCAAAATGCACAAATGAGAGCTTTTAAAAAGTTTAGCATGCACAGGGCCAAAAGTTCTGTCATGATGACGTCCGGCGGGCCTTTGACTGGAGTCATCTGGCTGCTTTGTTGAGTCAACCACCTTCCAAGTCGTGGTGCTGCAGGTTGGAAAAGGGTGCCTCCTGATTGGTTTACTTTGAATTGTGTTGGAGCAGTTTCTGGTGCAGGAGGGCGAGCTACTGCGGGTGGCCTCATTAGGGGTTGTGACGGCGAATGGGTTGGTGGGTTTCAACTTTCATATTGGTTTGAGCTTTGTGCTAACAGCTGAATTGTAGGGAGTTTTCACTGATTTGTGTTTAGCCTAGGGGTTCAGAAAGGTGCTCCTAGAATGCAATCCTATGGAAGTAACTTCTTCTTTTTTTCTTTTTTTTTTTTATCACCTGTGGAAGTAAGTAACTTCTATATGGAAGCCAAAGGCCAATTTACGATTATGACGGTCCAGCAATTATGTGTCACTGTGGTAAGGAGACTCCACAATAAAACTCGTGGACAGATGAACATCCTACTATGAGATTTTTATCGGTGTGGTCGATGCTGGTGAGGGCTTTATGTTAGATTTATTTAATATTATGGCTTTATATTATTAAATATAATTATATTATAGACTGTCTAATTTTATGAGGCCATTAAGTTAGGGATGTAAACGAGCCGAGTTATTCGTGAGCTACTCGAAATTGACTCGGCAATTACTTGAACTCGACCCGACCTTATCGAGCTCGAGTTGAGCTTTTTGATAAATCGAGCCGAACTCGAGCTTACTTATATGAGACTCGTTAGGCTCGCGAGCCTACATGAGCTTTTTATACAATATATATTTTTAATACATTGATGGACTAGTTTTTTTTTTTTTCTAAGTCCATCTTCAGCCCATCAATTCTTTCTACCTAGAAATTAAAGTTCAATCATAATTTCTTTTTTCGTAGCTAAGCCTAATTTCTTAAATTAAAACAAATTGCTATTAAAACTAAGTTGAAGTTTGTCGTTTCGTTTTATTAACAACCTTAATCCCTCATTTTTTTTTCCTGCATTCTATCCACTCTCCTCTATTGCGTCATTATCGGTTGTTGTTTGTTCACCGACTATTAAACACTCCCATTCCACACTCCTGCTTCCCAAATCCAATACATTTCTCAATAAGAGATTTCTCAATGTAATACAATTCTACCCTTTCATTGTCTTGTCCTGGAGCTGAAAACCATCACGTTTGAGGTAAAATGGCAACACTCCATCACTGTCGACAGCGCTTAGTTCAAGATCCAGAACAAGGTTGTTGAACTCACAAGTTTATGAAGACTTAACTAAACCAGTTAGCTAGTCGCCTAGTCCGAAAATTTCAGTTCTTGTTTCTTTTTAAGACAAGATTAATTGGGTTTTGATGTGATATCGTTCACTGGCATAGATCTGAACCAGCAGAGGTCGGTTTTGCAAAAATCATTGAAGATTAGTTTGGAGCTTAATCGAGTCGAGCTCGAGCCTAAATATTGAAGCTCGAGTTCGAGCTTGGCAAATTGTCTAACGAGTCGAGTCGAACTTGCCAATACTCGGCTCGTTTACACCCCTGCATTAAGTGATCTATTCTTGGGCTTTAGAGACATCTATATTGAGCTTTTATGTATAGAACCCAATACTAGTACTTAGGGTTTTATAGACACCCTAATTGACTTAGTATATAAAGAATAATATACAGGGTTATGGTCCACAAGATTATTCTAGCGTCTATTTCTCTGCCCCAATACAGAAAACACATTCATGGCGTTAGAACCAATTCTTGAAAAGCTCCCAATCCTCTTTAGTCAATACTCAAGTTCATACATCATGGATTCAGGTACGCCTTACTTCTATACCTAATTATTGTTCTTGATTGTCTAATAATTTATCAAGATATTAAAGGCATAAAGTGATTGTTCTAACAAGTGGTAGCAAAGTCTACTTGATTAAATTATTAGATGTTACTGAGGTTATGCGTCCTGCTAAATATTCGTGATGATTCAGTTTTGTTCGTCATGATAATTTGGAATTGTTAACTGATGGTAATATAGATATCATTGAAGTAAAGTCTTATTGATTTCTATATATTTTGGGCTGTCGATTCAAAATAATAAAGAAAGATATGGCATTGCTTTCGTTACTAATTTGAATTGAGATGCAGCAATCAGGAATTGAGATGCAGCAATCAGTTATTGATAAATATTTGTTGTGACATGTATCACTCAACATGATCATCTTTATGTGTTTTGTCGCATTGGTTGAAATCAATAGCCATGCGGTGTAACGTAATTTTTCTGCGGCTTTTTTTTTTCCTCTGGTTGCCGATTCGATTCGGATCTAGTAAATTAGTTTGTGTTGAGGCATTCACCACATATTAAGATGGAATAATGAGACTATTACATCAGGTTACGATTTCTGCAATAGTTTTCACTTTGATCTCTATTTTTTTTGATTTCTATCATTCAGATCCCTACATGATAGATTTACAATTCAGTCCTTATATGCAGGTTATTTTATAATTTGCCCAGAAGGACTAAATTTAAAGAATATTTTATTCCTGCAAACATATTTTGTGAGATTAAATTCAATATCTAGTATTATATTATTATGGGATGTCAAGTATCTTAGTAGATTATTCGAAGCAACATGTTACCAATATAACCTCTCTTGTCTAGAATAATCTATTTTAAAATATGAGATGCATGTATATATTATTTATGCGAATAGTAATCAACTCAACGGAGGATCGCTATTTGGCCAAATTACACATGCACTTGTAGTAATGAATATGTGATGATTATTAGGTATGCCGTGTGAATAATAAGTCGGTCCAACGAAATGCTTGTTATTTGATAAGTCTAATCATCAATATTTGATTACGACATTGAGAGTACCACTTACAAGTTGATATTTTATGTCCAGCGACTAAAATATAAATGTTGTGCTAGGTTTCTTGTTGGGGTCCACCACACAGATTGGATTTAATTACTATATTTTGCTTACGGTTTAAGGAATTGTGAGCTAAATGTGTTTAATTCTCTTAAGTTACAACTTCTGCTTATATGGTGTGTGTAAGTATCAATTTCATGTGATGCTGAATGATAAAACTTTTGAGATTTAGATAAGAACAGTATGATTGTTCTTAACTGTATGAGATCAGAGCTTTGCACTACGGAAAGAATGGTTTACACCTCATACAAATAAAATTTCCCATAAGGTTAAATGGGATATTTATGTTAAGTTTTTTTTTAGGATAATATTTATGTTAAGTTAAGGTGATTAACATGTGCATTAGTACTTAATTAATAGATTAATTAGTTATAATTGATGTTTTAGCTTAATTACCTAACCATGGGTTTATTTGATTTTGATTATGATAAACTATGGTTAAAGTATGGTTAAGATTATTTTAATCCACTTCTCAAACATCTAAATTATGCATGTGAGCTGATCTTTGGAGTTTGAAGTAAAAGGGTGTGAGAGTGAGTGGAGTAAACTTGTTGGAAAGACATGCATGAAAGGTCGCTTTCATGGTGGTTGGACCACCCAACTCGACATTGGTGACCTTGGACTTTAGAGTCACTTGTTGGAGCTGCTCCCATGTCTATAAAACCTGGCATTTCTTTTCTTTCAACTCTGCAGGTGCTTGATTAAAGGACTGAAAAGCTCTCTCAACGGATCAATTTGATTTAGTCCAACCTATCAAATCTAGGAGTCTGCTAAGCATGTGCAGACCACTTTCTAAAAAATAGAGCGATGAACATTCTGGCATTGACGATGCCAGATCTCGAGGTAGTAGAAAGTGACAACTAATCGTTGGATGATAAGGCTCCTACTTCTCCAGCCTCTATAAATTAAAGGAAGATTGAAGAACTCAAGCTAGAGCTGCTATTGTGATTTTCTGAGATCAAGAAATTTGAGTTATACTTATAGTTCTCCCATTGAGCCTAATTTGAGTTATATCTTAAAGGCCAAAGTGTTGAGTTTAATTGTACATCTTCTTGACTTGGTCATTAAAGATTCTTTGTTGTGAGAGTAAACACATCTTAGTGGGGACTTAGGACATGAAAGGTCCGAGATGATTTCTAGAAAAATCAGGCGCATGCTACCCCCATTTGTTTATTTGACTTTCTTAGGGGCATGGTGGACCCCTTTATTTGATTTTGACTTGAGAAAAGGGTTAGATTATCCTCTTTTTTATACCCACGAGCAAGAATGCCCTAGATGATTTCAAACTGGGGGCGTGCCACCCCCATTCCCGAACCAACAACTAGATATGCTAGGGGCATGATGCCCCATCTTAGAGAGACACAAACCAAGGGGCATGATGTGCCCGCATTTAGGCAAGAGGCATGGTATGCTTCGTTTCTTCAGAACCTGTTAGGTGATGCAAGGGTATGAGATGCCCCAGATTTAGATGACTCAGCCATGAAGCAGCATTTACCTCCTCAAACTTATTAGGTGATGCAAGGGCATGAGATGCTCGAGATTTAGATGACCCAGCCGCGAAGTGGCATATACCCTCTCAAAACTGTTAGGTAATGCAAGGGCATGAGATGCCTAAAGTCTAGATGATCCGGCCGTGAAACAGCATTCTACCTTCCCCGATGGGAATTGATGGCGAACCCATGAGAAACGAGGACGAAGTCCTCACGACCCTTTGGGATGAGATGATTCCCGGCACTGAGGGCGAAGTCCTCATGAACCCCAAGATTAGATGATTCCCGGCACCGAGGACGGAGTCCTCACAAACCTCGGGATAAGATGATTCCCAAGATCGAGGACGGAGTCCTCACAAATCCCGGGATGAGATTCCCAGCCCCGAAGACGGAGTCCTCACAAACCTCTAGGACGAGATGATTTCCAGACCGAGGGTGAGGCCCTCACAAACCTTCGAGATGAGATGATTCCTGAATTGGAGCATGGGATGCTCCAACCTTTGGTATACGCACCAACCACATCATCACTCAAATTTGGTTGTTCCTTTCTTGCGTTGTTTCGTCCTTAGTTTCTAAGAACTCATTAACGAGGAATACTTGTAAACACCCAAATTTGAGTCACGAATATTCTTTTAATTTAGATATGTCCAAACTATGAGATTAATGAGATGATTTAGTCTTTGAATATATTTAGAATTTATTTTAATGAATGTGCATATTTTATAATTTGAACCTTGTTATGTGTTTGAGTCTTAGGATTATTGAGATGATTTAATCTTAGGATGAAAATATGTGCTAAAGTCTGACTTAATAGAATATGTTTTTTTTATTTACTTGGGCTTTTTATTTATTTTAACTCAATAATATTGAGATGATTTATTTTTGGGGTAATAATTGATTTAGAGGCTTAGGTTAATAAATCTTGGATCCTCCAGAGTTTATTGGCGCAAAAACACATTTCTTGCAGCTCAAATTTAGCTCTCATTTTCGTACAAAATCAGAATTAAATTCATATTTTTTTATAGAAAGTATGTTTTTGGTAAAAGAGAGTTGATTTGGAGCTAATTGAGATGATTTAGTCTTTGGTTAGAATATATATAGAATTTATTTTAAATGAATGTGCATATTTTATAATTTAAACCTTGTTATGTGTTTGAGTCCTAGGATTATTGAGATGATTTAATCTTAGGATGAAAATATGTGCTAAAGTCTGATTTAATAGAATATGTTTTGTTTTATTTACTTGGGCTTTTTATTTATTTTAACTCAATAATATTGAGATGATTTTTTTTTGGGTTAAGAATTGATTTAGAGGCTTACGTTAATAAATCTTGGATCCTCCAAAGTTTATTGGCGCAAAAACACATCTCTTCCAGCTCAAATTTAGCTTTGATAAAATCAGAATTAAATTCACATTTTTTATAGAAAGTATGTTTTTGATAAAAGAGAGTTGATTTGGAGCTAATTGGAGTTAAATAGGGTGTTTTGATGTTAATTGAAGTGATTGATAGGAGTAACCAGCAAGAATGGAATGATTCCCGCTCTGAAAACTTTAATTCTACGCTTAAAATCAATCAGACCTAGAATTAATGGTGATTGGGATCCAAAAGGAAAAAGCAACAGAGCCTGGTGTCCATAAAAAATGCTTGGTGATCATCAAAAAATGCTTGGCAGTCATCAAAAAGTGCCTGACGGTCATCCAGACATGACTACCAAGCATGGCTGCCATGTTAACATGAGCGTCGGGCATCTGATCTTCATGTTACACGATTTTTTGAGATTTTCGACTATTAATTCGATTCCGCACAAAATTTTGTCAGATTTTTAGCAAGAATCCCACTCATTATAAGGTTTACGACCTCTGTACTCCTTGAACTCTATAAATAGAGCCTCCCATTCACTTCCAAAGGAGGAGGGATATCTAGAAACACACACCTATAAGCTTAGAAAGGCTTGGAGAAACTCTACTTCTCTAAGCCCCAAAAACACTCTTTTTATTGTTATTCTGGAAGAATCCCGTAGAGTTTTGCACCATAGGACATCAAGGTTGAAGTGTAGTAGCTGATCAAAGAGGAGGAAAGCAATCGAAGGCCATCCCAATGCCAAGAACATAAAGAACCCGAGTGGAGGTTCCTGATGCATGCAGTCTCAGAAAATAATTCATATCTCGAGTTTTAGAAGTCGGATTGCTACAATCTTAGACTCTCTGGAAAGCTAAGAGGGATATCTATAACTTTTCTGTTGAGCTCAGGAGCTGAATTGACCGTTTTCATTATTTAAAATCTAATAGAATTTGACTCACACATTCTGTCCAACAACCAAGGTAAGCACTCTAATCCTTTTCTTGATTGTGAATCTTATTGATTGCTATTGATTTGATGATTTGATGCTGATGATGTTGTTGTTGATGATGTAATTGTTGTTGTGATGCCATGTAAGAACTACGTGGGCTTTGAACCTGGTTGCCGGGGTATGTAGGTGGTGTCTAGTAGTGGAAATTCAAGCCCAAATATGTTTTATTTTATTTTTTTAGTTTTATTTTATTTTTGTTGTGTGATTTGTTTCCACACTATATGCACATATTCACAAGGCATAAAATTGTATTCTTCAATTGCATAAAGTTTCGCCCCAACATGGATGGATGCCTAACACCTTCTCATCCATGACGAATCCCCAAATCCAACAATCTCTGGTTCGCTATGATCAGTCCCTTAAGATGTTGCTTATAAAAGAGGCCGATGCCTAATGGTTTTTTCTTGATTTTCCCAAATAAAATCAAGGTGGCGACTCCTTTGATTGTTGGATTATTGGGTAAGAAGAATGTATAAAGGAATAGGTGAGGAGGCCCAATCAATTTTGGGTCGGGTCCTCACAAAATCCAAATCTAATACTAAAACTCAGAATTTAGGATTTGAGAAAAAGTTTCGGATTTAAGTTTTTAAATTTAGGTTTTTAGTATTTTAGGATACAAGGTTTTAGATTTTAATATTTATGATTTTATTATTTTAAGATTAAGATTTTAGAATTGAAAATAAATTTTAGAAATTTATTATTTTAAGATTAAAAATCCTTAAAAGTCTTCTAATTTATAAAAGAGTTTTAATCGGGTTCTATAATTTTTTGATTTGATGAATTAAATCCTAATGACCTTGACATTTTTGCACACTAGATGGGAATCACACACATAGGACTTCTTTGCTTGACGGCTCAAATTGATAGGACCTGATTGATAAAAGAAAAAAATAATTATAAGATTTGATTAAAAAATGGCTAAGAATAATAGGACTTCTTTGATCTTTTTTTTAATTTTTGGGCTCAATTATGTTAATGTGTCCCGTGTATTAGTAGTAGTATTATTTGGTAGGGAGTATCTGATTCTGAGGCCTCCTGGGAGAGAAAAGACAGACATTGAAAGCGGCGTCGAGAAAGTCGGGGAAAAAATTGTGCATTACGTTTTTGTATTTTGTATATGAGAGAGGGAGGAGATGATGGAGTTGGGGAAGCGTTGGCAGTTACTGGCCAAGGCTACTTCACAATGCTGCGCCGGGAATTACCACCACCACCACTACCGCCGCCTCATCCCTCGCCGCCGATACGCAGACAACGTCGCTCCTCCACCGAATAATCATCCTTCTACCACTACTACTGCTACTGCTAATCAGTTGAGTAGGGATTTCCTGGCTCAACTGTGGATTTTGGAGGCTAAAATGGCGAAAAACCCTAAAAAGACACAGAGACGAAGGAAGAGTAGTACTAGTATTAATAATAATTATTATTATTATGGTAATGTAGTAGCTGGTGTTGGTGTTGATGATGATGATAACAAGAAGAAGCAGCCTTCCTTCCACAATCTCATCTCCAAATGGTTCTCTAATGTTGTTACTCAACCTCCTCCCTCTCCTTCCTCCTCCTCCTCCGCTGCTCCTCCTCCTCCCCCCCTCAAAGAACCGCCGCTTCCTACCCAACCGCCTCCCTCTCAGCCCGTCTCCGGCTTCCTCCAACCTCGATCCCTCCAGGAGGTTAATTACTTTCTCCTACCTACCACTTGCTTCTGTGTTTATTAGTTTAATTTATTTTCTGCTCTTTTCTTCATTTAAGATCACAGTTGACAATGTAACTGCTCGACTTTATTTTCGCCAATTTCAGGCCAAGGTTGCGCCTCTTCTTGCTAGGTCCAATCTGCTGATAACCAGAGACATAGAATGGGCAAATCTCGTACTAGGTTTTGAGCAGGTAATGTCTCCTCACACTGCCTTTCTCACCATATCCATGTCCTAACTTGATATATCCACACACAGCTTATTTCCATTTTTCTGTGCCATATTAACTCATCCAATATTTTAACTTCTATCTTTTTTGCCACCTTATGAAATTTTGTTGGATCTTTTGGCATGACGTGAATGAATATGTGTACAGTGCTGTCTGACATAATTCTTTTCTGTTCACATGATTGATATCTGGCTTTCCTTGAGTTATTTTATTCTCTAGTTTCCTGCTAGTGACAACGGATGCTATTACTGGAAAACCTTGATCATCCAATTTAAGGTCAGACTATTAATTAAATTTTTAAATAACAGGGATCTGACTTCGAAAACTGAGCTCACAGTTGCATTTTACATACTTATTGAAACTGTGTAACCAATTGTTGGGTAACAGTGATCTGCGTTTAAGAGGTAAGTTCACATTTGAATTTTACAAACGTATTGAAACTTGACGGATGTTGTAAAATCTAGATCTTCCAAGTTAGGGTCAGATAGTTACAAATTTTGTAATTACAAGGGATCAGGCTTTGGAGAATGAGTTCATATTTGAACTCAGAAACTTTCTAAAATGCAGTAATGGATTTGGGAAAATCTGGATCATCTAACTTAGGTTCAGACTCGTAAGTTAAATTTTACCGACTTAGTGAAACGTAGTAACCAGCTGCCTGGAAAAGCTTGTAAATAACCAAAAAAAATTTACTAGCTAAGGAACTTCATGAATAGCCCTAGACCATATACTCGTCCTTTTTGTCCTGCATATATTTTGGTTCTGTATCTGTTCACCTATAATATCGGGTACTAATGTCTGCTATGCTCCCACTTCAAACACTATTCTTGTACTCCAGCTCACATGTTTGCGGTAATCATTTGTTGACCCGTAAATTTCGTTATGATTGACTTCTTCAAGGTTCTGTAAGCCATATGGAATTTCCCGCAGACAGATGCTCCTGAGAGCTATTCTTTTCTTTTACATTTACTCCTCACTATGCAACTCGACTATTGATGCATTGGCTGTAGTCTGAAGACTCCAGTGCATGAAATTATGGTTTGCTAGTTGTGGGTGTCTTGAAACCTACTTTGGACCCTGGTTACTAGTGTAATAAACCTATGAGCATTTGCTGAAAATCCTTGTTTTCCTCTAATTGATATCAACTTATATTTGACATCTGGCTAAGACTCTGATGCCTTTATGTGTCTTAATCATCAGTGGAGCCATATGTTCATGTTTTGTGGGCTGAACTTTTTTCTTCATTTGGATTCTCTTAAATGTTAATGTAGGATTAACATTAGTTTCCCTCTTTTTGGCGTATTCTCTTGTGCTTTAACAACAACTGTCTTGTAAATCGCACTTATTGGAAATGCAGGAGACTCGTTATGCAGTAGTAGATGTGTGCTACCCTCATTCGGTGAGTAGTCATAATTAATAAATTGTTCTAGATACCATTCAAAGTTTAAATGGTAACATGTTGATTTCTGACTGGATGTCCACAAATTCATCTTATTTTTTTCTCCTTTTCCCAGCCAGTGGGCGTTATTCGGGAGCAGAGTAACGTAATTGCCAGACAGGTAACTTTATCCTTACTCGTGTCATGCATGCATTTCTTCTTATCTAGGAATGGGATTGCTGACTCCTCACACCGTGATTTTTTCCATTTCCCCAGAACCAAAAATCCTTGGAAATAAGTGTGCTGATTATCAGAATGTTACATATAGCTTGCTTCTTTTTTGTAATATTTCATTCACAATTGGATTCCAAGTAATGTAGTTAGTTGATGTAGTTTGTGTTCTTCAATGTTCAATATGAACGGATGCTCTAGATGGAAACAATCATTTCATTGTAGAGCCAGTTGGTTGTCATAAATAAATGATACTGCTCACATCAGGAAAGAAGCAGGTATCTCTTATGAAAAACCAACTGCAGTGGAATTTTGCTTGGAATTATTCCTGAAACACTGTAATATAGTCCATGAAACTAATTCCATGTATTTCATGTATTATGAATCAAATGTGGACCACCAACGCATGAACTCATTGCCTATCAAATGGGATACTGTAGAAGACAATACTCAATCACTTGTCTTTTCAGCTGAGGAGTTGCTGCATTTCTGTGGTTTTCATTATTCAATTAGTTTCAAACCCTATACTAGGCAGAAGTTATGTGACTTGTTATCATGTTATTGGGTCTTTGTGTACACTTTCTGCTCTTGGGTGATGTGAACAGTGGGTTATTGGAGGTTAGATGTCTTTTTTCATTATATAATAGATGGTGTATGCGACTATGGTAGTTCTTCTTCAGAATTCTCTATGGTGACCATTCTGATTTGCCCGACAATGGAGGACCTATTTCCGTGTGCTCAAGGGAAAGTAGATGGATACTCTGTCATGTTATATAAAATTGATGGATCAAGAGCGGAAAACTGGTTCTAGTTTTCCACCAAGAGTCGTAGGCTTTCTTTGGTGAAGCAACACCTTATATCTCAGTTTTCTGTCCAATTTTCTGGTAGAAAACATGCAGTATGGTATCAGAAATCTTAGGATGTATAATTCTGTAGGCGGTAGAGTTTACACTATAATATGAATAATCTAAGCCAAAAATATACTGGACTGCGTAAACTGAATCCTGAGTTGTTTTAGATATTAAAAGATGCACCTTTATGTCTTTTCCCCGGACTGCCTGTAAAGATCTTTTTGGCTATGGAAAGCATCCCTGCAGGAGGATGCTTTGGTTGGTGCTAAGGTGCAACTGTGCTGGTATTCTAAGTACACAGAGCTGAACCATCACGATTAGTTTGTAGGTCTTAAGCCTATGATTATGATGTTTCAAATGACTCCTCTTTCTTTTGGAGTTACAAACGGGCGGTTGCATGCTTGAAGCACCAACATTTGGCTCAATTGTCAAGTAACATAGTCATCAAACTAGATTGATATGGAAATGTGGTGACTAAATACTGGAGTGGTGTTCCTTTTTGGTTTCTAATCTTGAAATTTCATTACTATTGCTTTGTGTTGACTATTTGCACTTTGTAGCATATCCTTCTGCTAATGCTTTTTTTGCATAACTCCGCAGTTGCTTCGCATAAGACGCCCATTTGTTGCTTATGTAACTGATTCCATGGGTAATGAGCTGTTTAGGGTAAGGATTTTGAATGGTTTATTTTTATGAACCATGTGATTAGTTTTTGCATGCTTATGTTCTGGCATTGGTTGCTTTTCCATCTGTTAATGCTCTATGTTGCTGCCTCTAGGTTCGTAGGCCTTTCTGGTGGATAACAAGCTCAATCTACGCTGAGATTGACGGTAAGGTATGGTAATTTAACATGCCTACTAATACTAAGATTCTTTGGTGTGTGATTCAATTTTTAGTTTCTAAAAATCATACATATCTGTTTCCTTTTCAGGAAATTGGCGTGGTCCACCAGCGATGGCATCTCTGGAGAAGGATATATGATTTGTACTTGGGGTAAAAAAATCAAGAAGCAACTATTTAAGAAATTTCTAGAATGCTTGCACATACTTTCAAGATTGATTTTGTTACCGTCCCATGTCAAAAGTTGAAAGTGAGTGATTTTGCTGAATTTCAGTGTTCACAAATTTTAGCTTTTTAAAAATAATTTTTAAGGAAAAAAAGAAACAGGTAAGTACTTAACGAGGAGATGAGCAGTTTGAGAAATAGGATAAATAAACTGAACTGCCAACGATGTAAGCAGCACAAAGTAGAGAGCTTTAGTTGAAACCATTATTAGGAGTCCAGGTGGTGTGTCTGTGATGTTTTGAATCCTTCCAGTATGTATGATTGCGTGGATTTGTAAGTGAAGAATTCACTTACTTTCTGCTTTGAATGAGATGATGGGTGATAGAAGATAATGCTGTCAAACTATTTTCTCTAAGCAAGAGATGGATGTCGTGCGCATGCTTGCTTCCGGTGTATGCTGTTTGTGCCCTTTTATATCAACTAGGAAAATTCTTTTTGTAACAACAAAACATGAGAACCAGATGATGTGCTTCTGCATAGTGGATCGTGTTTATTCAAGAGATCAATTGCATAAATACATTTTTACAGACTGCCTCTATTTGTCTTGCTTATCTGCAGAAATAAACAATTTGCTGTGGTGGAAAATCCTGGATTCTGGAATTGGACATTTACTTTGAGGGACATCAACGGGGAGGTGTTGGCTCAGATAGATCGTGATTGGAGGGGTTTTGGATTTGAGGTTATCACATTCTTTGCATGACAATATCTTGGACCATTTTTTCCAGTCATGCATTTTATGTGCTCAGCCGAATATTTTGTTTGAAACACATACTTCAGTTTTGGGAAGTGAAGTTAAACAGCACTTGTTTGTTTCTCTATCATGAAAGTTGACAGCCTGATTTCCAAGTTAAAATTATCAGCAAACAAGACGCCAGAGTATGATATCTGGCGGTTGTAATTACGGGGTAGTTAATCTGGCTGAGGTTTTTAATCCAGCTCCGAAACACTATTAGCGACAAAAACGGTAGTTTTTCTTGCTGTCAAGAGAGTTTGGGGAGTTGCATTAACACCATTCCTGATCATTGCAGGAAAAAGTACTGCTTGCTTTTCCTTTTCTTTTTCTATTCTCTCTTTCCTCTTTCTTCTTTTCGCCCCAAAAAGGAAAGAAACTTTATGATGCCTGGACTCTCTGGTGGAATAGGATATTGACTTAAGTGCTTGATAACAAAATGAATCCCAATTTTTATGCAACTTTTGTGTAGCAAAACAGGTTTGTTGGTCTCGGTCTTAGCAAATCATTGACTTCTTCTGTGCATTAATAGCTTACACTGTCATCACCCAGCTCTATGACTTGGCTTTCATTTCAGCGTCATGGGTATTTGACTTCTTGAGCTTTGGTAAATGCATTTTTGGGCTTTGTTTTAACTTTTTTCCCTGTTCTAATGCAATACTGTACAGATATTTACTGATGCTGGACAGTATGTGATACGATTTGGGAGTTCTGATCCCAGCTTGAGCAGGGTAAAGTAGCTAACTAGAATTGTATCTCTTTCTCTATTTTTCTCCCGTTTTTCTTATAATTGTTTATTTTTCTTATGCGTTAGTAACTTTTGTTTTATCCTGCTGTTGCTCACAGATCCCAGAACTCGAAGTTGTTCGTCCACTGACTCTATCAGAGAGGGCTGTAGCTGTTGCTCTAGCCATTTCGCTTGATAATGATTACTTCTCAAGGCACGGTGGCTGGTGAGTAGTTTTCTGGATTTTGATAGTGCTATATTATGTTGTAACTCCTGTTGTCTTGCAACAGTGATATGGGGAAATTTGCTAGGTTTTCCAAGTTTATGCTCTTAGTTTCTACCATTACAATAGAATTTTCTTGATGTCAGTTTTGAAAATTATTGTTCTGCTTTCAGCATGCAATCACTTATCCTATGACTTTATCTTGATTGGAGCATAGAAGGACATCATTTTTTTTGCTTGCTTTGACAGGGCGCTTCCTTTTATTGCGGTTAGTGAGTAGACTCGATTCCGACAAGTCCATTTCCCCTGTGTCGGCTCTCTGCATGTATATTGATTGAGTTGTCACACCATAAGTAAACGACAACTATCTCTTAAATCACAGCAAATTCTTTTTCTTTTTTTGGCTATTTGCTTCCTTTTGGTAAGATGGAGCTACCTTTCTAAAGCTTCTTTTCTATGGAGGTACTGGTGGCAGCCTGGCAGTTTAGATATCTTTCTGTTCGATGAAATGTTGTAAAAGACAGGTTGATGCGTCGAGCCTGGGTATTTACTCTTACGCGGGCTTTGTGTTATGAATATGAAATTTTACGAGTTGTGTACATTTTTCTCCATATTCATTTTCTTTTTCTTGGTGAATAAATACTTTGGTTTTGCTTGTGGCCTCTGCCTCTGGGGATTGGAGCAGAAGGAAGTTTTTCTATAGGAATAGAGTTATGCTCTTTTGAGTTGTGTGGCTTTGGATATGTGAAATTGGAACGTGGATGCATAATGGTCCGTATATATCAATTCCAAATTCAATTCCTATGGATAATTTTTGTACAAATATGCATTTTTTTTGGGTCCAAATATGCATATTAGTAGTTATAAGATCAAAATGAAATAATATGACAAAATTATAAATTTGTATACATAGACCAAAATATCCTTAGGAATTGAATTCATTTCCCATTTGGAATTGGTACCAAGCAGGAGGTAAAAGTAATCATCTTACTTATGCATCATCACGGGACATTCGAATGGGATACTAACACTAATCAGTAATTACCACTTACTCAAACTTGCGGATTCCTAAATTTCCAACAATAGCTTGTGGCATTTAGGTAAAATCCTCAAACTCAAGCCTAAGTCAGTTTAAATCCCGTTCCCATGCTAACTAGAGAATGCTTGGAAAATATTGGAGGAAAACCAAGTGTATATTAATTTTCGAAAGAGAGTTTGTACAAGTGAACCCCGTGCTCGAGTACAAGGAATACCCCAATTCCTGTTCTCTTCCAAGGTTTTCTTTCTATCACCAAATGAGGGGACCCTTTCCCTATTTATAGGTCATCCACCTCCTCAATGGATGGCTTGGCTTGGATCGCGCCTCAAGAAGGTTCCACGATCCAACAGTTACAATCATACCTTTTAGATATTTCTCCTAAGATATCTAGTCATACCTATCCACTTGGCCTAGAATGTTCTAGACTCCCCTACATGCTATACAACATTTTCCATAACTTCCATAATATTTCAAAAGGTTCCTAAAGGTTCTAGACCCTTCCAAAATTTCTAGGACCTTCCATGATCTTCTAGAATTCTCTAGAGTATTCCCCAGGCTTCTAGAAAATTCCGCACCCAACTAGAACTTTCTAGAACTCTCAAGGGTGCACCACCACCATCTAGAGATTTCTGCCTTTCTCTGAAGAAGTCCACATGCTTCTTGCGCGTTCCTGGCCTCACTAGAATTCTCCGCGCAATTCTTGGACCCGAGTCGCGCACCGCATGACATATAAAGTAAGATACATGTCCACACTACCTGCAATATGCAATGACCAATAGTTCCTTTTGTTTTTATCTTGGGTTCTCAAGAAGATTGCGAAGTTGAAGAAGTCTGGGTGCTTTTCTTTGTGTTTGTTAGAACTCAGTCTCTCATTATAAATTGTTTAGGGTGAGACTGAAGAAATCCATAACATCCAAAATTAATAATAAAAGAAAATTGCAGGTACGAACAAATTAATAGCGGTAACCAACTTGTTCTATTCTTGGTTTTCTAAAAAAAAAATAAGTCGAGCTAGCACAATACACATCAAGCATGCCTAAAGTAGCAACAATCAAATTTAAGAGAGTGAATCCACCATGTCCGCGGGAGATGAAGAAAGCGTGGTGAGGACCAACCAGAGCTAGGAATTGTGCCTGAAGGAATCAACTTGAACTAAGGCATTAGACTTGAGGATGTTGGGATTCCTCTCGAGAACAATCCTCCAACTAGTGGTTAGCATCAAGAAAAACCCAATTCTATTGTAAACCAACCAGGTGAGGACCAACCAGAGCTATGAATTGCGCCTGAAGGAATCAACCTGAAGTAAGGCATTAGACTTGAGGATGTTGGGATTCCTCTCGAGAACAACCTTCCAACTAGTGGTTAGCATCAAGGGAAACCCAATTCTGTTGTAAACCAACCAAGTGAGGACCAAGCAGAGCGAGGAATTATGTCTGAAGAAATCAGCCTGAAGTAAGGCATTAGGCTTGAGAATGTTGGGTTTTCTCTCGAGAACAACCCTCCAACTAGTGGTTAGCTTCAAGAAAAATACAATTCTGTTGTAAACCAACCACTTTCTCATATTCATCTCCCATTCTAAAACTGAATCATGAACTTTGATGTTGATGTTAATGGTTCATCATTAATAATAATAATAATAATAATAATAATAATAATAATAATAATAATAATAATAATATATTATTATTATTATTATTATTATTATTATTAGAACTTGCAGGGGCCTAAAATACCACCACTTTTATTTTTATCCTTTTTTTTGGTTTCACCTACCATTCGTATCTCCTCCGCTGTCAATAAATTCTCAAAATCTGTTATTTATTTTGCGGGTATCGACAAGCCATTCAGATGGAAGTCTACAACTAAGTTGTACATGTTAGAAATGGTGAGTCCACCCATAAGGAGTGTTTATTTAAACCTAACTATGGCTCAACTTGTGTGCTATATAACCCACATTTAAGGGAGCTTGTGACGTTGGAAACATAATACACTACCTACATACCCACCGACCAACAATCCAGGCTAGGACTCCAGATCTTAATTGTGCTTCCGCTCAACTACTAGGAGATACAAGTAAACCCGCTGCATCTATCTATTTCTGAAATAGAATTTTCTATCAGTACATTTGTTTGATCATCACCAACCTCAACCTCAAATCTGTGTCTTCCTTGTTTTTTATTCTTTCTCTTATTTCTTTTCCTTCTTCTGGGGTTCCTCTTCCTTCTTAGATTCTATCTTCTTATTCTTGTTATGTTTCTTTGGCTTCTTCCCTCTTTTACTTCACCACATTCTTGATGATCATGAACATTAGTTGTACGCGGACCAAAAAAAATAAAAAATAAAAAAAATGAACACTAGTTGTAGTAGATTCTTGATGATCATGAACACTAGTTGTAGGCCGACAAAAAAAAATAAAAAATAAAAGAATGAACACTAGTTGTACTAGTACCCGATTTCTTGAGTAGACAAGACACAATCTAGACCGCCCATGTTCTTGGGCTCCTCCGCCTCTCCCTTTTTTTTTTTTGTGTTTTTTTCCTTCTAGTCCACGATTGGTGGGCTTGGGCTGAATTGACCCTTTTTGTTCTGAAATTTGTTTTGCCACGTCACCGGGACAGAAGGAAGAATAGAGTAGGAACTAGGAAGGTAAGATAACTAGTAGTATTTCTTTTTTTTTTTTTTAATTTTTATCGAAAAGGTAAGCTAACTAAAATCATAAATGAGGGCTTCCTATTATATTAGTATTTCTTTACCAAAGAAGAAAGGTTTGAAAACATTTCCTTTTCTGTTTTTAATTTTTTTTTGTTTTGATGATGCTAGAACAGAACGGACAAAGTACAAAATACAAGAAGCAGCCTTCCTCTCCTCTCCTCCTGGTTAACTAAATAAATTGAGAAAAGAACAGAATGAACTGATCCATGTATATATATATTATGTGATGTTGTTGTTGTTGGTGAATAGAAGGATGATGATGTTGGGATCTCCTGGGTTTGTGTCGCTACTACTACTACTGCTTACTTTCCTCCATTTCTCAACTATCATTTCGGCTATCAGGTATCATCAATCAATCTATGTATTCATTCATTCTTCCAAATTAATGTAATGTAATGTGTGCGTGTGTGTGTGTGTGGGCAGGAAGGATATTGGTTTTGTGGGAATCCCATTTTGCAGAACTACGGTTCAAGGAAGATATCTGCTCTCTGATGACCAAGGTCACACCCACACCCGCACCCGCACCCACCCGCTTCCTTTCCAATCCAAGACTCTTAAATTTTATTTATTATTCCTTTTCTCTTAATTGCATTTTTGCTATCTTCTCAGGACATGTGTGTGATGCTCTTAGCCTGGATCCAAAATCCCGCTGCTGCCCTGATAAAGGACACAAATTCTCTTGTCAGTGAGTTTTGGTTCCCCCTGATCCTCAATCCTTGACCCTTTTCTCTCGTTTACTTAATCACTTATTTCTTCGATTCCACAAATAAACAACTCACTGTTAAAAAAGTTTTGTCTTTTGCTTGGCAGAGGATGCAACCTTGTATCCCGGTGTTGCAACTCCTATGAATTCTGCGTTTCCTGCTGCCTCCACCCCTCAAGGGTAAGGCTATTTCATTCCCTTCTTCTCCTCATCATTCTTGCTTTCCTCCCCTTAAGGCCTTTCTTCTCATCTTCACATTTTTTTTTGTGAATCCATCTTTGCAGACGCACAAGGAAGCAGCTACCAAGGTCAAACTAGCCAAGCCAGTCACTGCAGGTAATGTGCCCTTTGTGCTTTATTCTAGACTCTGCGACCGATAACTATAATCCCATGCTCCCTGCAGCAATATATCAAAAATCATTTCCTTGTTGTTTCATCCAAATTCCACTCATCAATGCTGCATTTATCACTGAAGTTTTAATCATACTTTCCTCTTGCCTGCTATTTTGAACTCTTAGGGAATAAAGTAAATACATTGTCCTTCAGTAATTGCTATTGTGAACAGTGTCTCTGAGAGGATCTATGGGTATTCACCCTTTCCATTGGCAGGGACTTATGCGAGTGTTTTTGATTACTGTGCGGGGAGGTGCCGTCATAATTCTGAGAGCGTGGTAAGCATTACACTGACAATTGGTAGTTCACTTCTTAGGGGTCCGACTGCATGTTGCAATGGATGATATTTGATATCAATAATAAAAGCATAATTTCTAGAAATGAGGAATTTATCAACAGTCTGGGATGATGGAATATGGTTTGGTGGGACCTGTTAAACAAATGAGTTATAAAATGATAGTAGAATCACATCAATGAGTTATTAACTGTCATGTGAAGATAAATATGAGTTAATTGGTGATGATGGTATTAGTAATGAAATGGCTTTAATCTTTATTTTCGATGCATAAGCAGTCAGAGCAGCCACTTAAATCGAATTGAAACTTAGGATAGAGATCCAATCCGTTTGGGTCTTAGTAGATGCACATGACACTTGAAATTATAGGCAGTTTCCAACATCTGCTGTTCTTTCTGTTGAGCTGTCATATTGTGCCCATTTTTGCAGCTTCATGAAAATGCCTACCTCAGTGATTTTCATCACTGCTTTTCTCTGCCATCAAACGCTTCTGGTAAGTCTAGTGTCTGTTCCATTGTCTACTCTAAATTCTTTTCGCTTGTTTTGCCTTATTTTAACTTTTGTCACTCTTAACAACATGAATCCTTGAATATATCATTGCTTCAGCAATTCTAAATGTGTGTTCAGCTTATAATTTGGTGGTGGGGTTGGTTCCTGGTTCTGAGAAATAGTTATCCCATTAGGTTTCGAGCAGTGGCTTCAAAGATTTATGATTGAGCTGTATGGAGGCTTAACACATTCATGTCATATTTTCCGGCAAAAAGAATCTTCTCATTGTGATTTAATCCAATCCGTAAGAATATGTTTTAAACACTTCTTTTCTTAACCGTTTTATTCAGTATAGCAATTAGGGCCATAAGCGTGCTCACTTTCGTTAATCTGAGATTGAGACAAAACTTGCCTCTGTGCTTCCGTTAGCTTTTGATCATTAAGACCCGTGCTTTTCAGCATTCTGAGTTCTGTTGTTTAAATTTCAACCTTGCCGCTCCACAATGTGAAGTAGCTCTTACCTTGCAAGTCACCATTCAGGATAGAAGTGTACTAGTTTTATTCTTTTCGTTAGACAGGCAGAGGCTGTCTCTCAAGCATAATTTTTATCTCCTGTGATTGCATGATTTATCTGATAAATGGCATAAACTGATGAAGCTAAAATGAAAATCAGTTCCTCTAACTGAAATCTAATTGTCTTTTACAAGTTAACTCTTCGACACTCTTTCCTTCCCTTTTTTTTTTTTTTTTCTGCTGGAGCTCAAGCATGCAGTTGCTGAAGTGAAGTTCTTTTGTCTATTGAACTTTTACTCTAAAGGGTCCAATCATACACCTCTGGAAACAAGACTAGGTGGTATTAATGTTGTGATTGGAAGGTGAGTTGTCCTTGTGGTTTCTAAAGTTCTTATTTAACATAATTAAAGCATCTAGGCAGAGGTACTAATCATCATTGCTTCATAGGCAAGGGGAGTCCTGTGATTCAGTTTGCAAGTCACACGGACAGTCTTGTGTCTCAAATAAGCTTCTGGTGCTCAATCAATGTGATATGTGAGTAACACACTGTCTTAATTTTGATGATGTTTCTACTGATGTGCATTTTAGATTCCTCCCCCGTCAGACTGTTTCAAGATTGTGTTCTTACAAAAACATACTAGAGGCAGTATCATTTAGTTTCTGTTCGATTACTGGTTCTATCCTGGCATTAAAGTTTCAGCTAGTACTGATGTGCTTCGTAGCATTCTATTTTTGTGGAGTGGTTGTAATTGCATTCCGCTAACAGTCACACTTACGCTCCTGAAACTGAAATCATCAAAGCTTTTTTCTTCTGTTCTATTGTGTACAAAGGGAGAATATGAAACTTTATCGTTTGACCCTATAACAAAATCTCAAGCACTTTACCAATATGCAATCATGGTTATTGATTTTGGCAACCACGCATAGCCACTTTCACATCATATTGTGTTTCATTCTATTTTTTCCTTTCCTATTCCCCGCTTTGATCCACATTTGTCCTTCAATTATTCAGTAATGAGCATCTGGCCTTTTCTATCTAATCGTACACTAACACAAATGAATGATTCATTGTTTGATCTGCAATGAAGGGTTTTAGGATGATGATTGGAGTTTTAGCAGAAACATATTGTGATGATGCTATGTACTTTGTTAAAGCTTGTAGCTTCCATTTGTTTGTGTGGAGAATTCACATATTGTGGTTTGAAATGTGACAGTATGATGAAATATATGAGTTGCAAAGGAGCATGCCTGGCAAGCATGGGAACAGATCAACCTGCTGAAGTTGTTGATGATGCTCCGAGACACCTTGTATGCTTACTCCTCTCAAACAAACTTTGTGTGTTTTTTGGGAAAAATAATTGATCCAAGTACTCAATGAGATGAGAGAAAGTATGTGGGACCTTTCCGCTGTTCAGAGTTGTAATCTACACCTGCTTTTATTTGTCAAATGATAACCTGTCTGCATTTTCTTACTACTGGGGTGTGGAAAGAGACTAGATCATTTGTTGGTGTTAAGAGAGAGTAGAATCGTGTCAGCACATGATAGAAGCACTCATATTTCCATAACGAAAATGTGTTCCTTCTAAAGCTAAACTTCTTCCTTAAATCTAATACTCTCTTCATATTTTCTGTGTATTTCAGAATCCAGGAGCATGCTTGTACACTCGAACAGAGTCAATGCTTACTTGTGATGGTTCACATAGGCACACCAGGAGGCTTTGCCCCTGTGCTTAGTGTGTCCTCGGTAAGTTATATCCAGGGAGTTAATAATATTTGGTTCCACTTTAATTTGATCAAGTAATACAGGTGGAGCCTATAAATTACAAAAGAGAGGGAGAGAGACAGAAAAAAGGATCTGCACATTTCATTTCTGGTTAATGTAAGGGTCATAGAATTGATGCGATGGTACATGTAGGTAGTTGCCCTTAATACTGAGGGATACGGATCATATTTGTTCATGAATACGCATGTATAATGATGGTACTTAAACTCAGCCAAGTTTGCTTTCTGGATGCCCAAGAGACCAGCATCTTCTATTCTTCTTGATAAGTACATGTCCCAGTAATGAATAACTACTTAGTGTATAAACTGTCTCCTAAATATTTTCAACATTTTGTTGGTTGACTTTATTTGTTACTTGTTAGCAGATAATTGTAGGTTGATGCAGTGGCCTGTTGTTGACTGATTGTTTAAAGACAATTGCTGACGCATACACCACCCTCGTTATTTAGACATGCTGGCTTCTCCACATGATGGATGGAAGGTACTTGTATACTTGGAAGGGTTACTGACTTGGCTTGGTACTTTTGATTATTGGAGGAAACGCTATATGTAGACAGACTTATTTTGTTAAATGGAATGTCCTGTTAGGTTTCTTTTTTCTACATTGTAATAGTAAAGTGAACTTAAGAAGAATCTTTGTGGCTAACCCTTTAGGCTTGGATAAAAGGGTTCCAAAAGTCCTATTATTCTTAGGTATTTTTCAATCGAGTCCTGTAACTTTTTTTTTTTATTAATCAAGTCTTATTATTTTGAGTTGTTTATCAAAGAAGTCCTACGTAACATTTTCCATCCAATTTTACTGAGTTGGCCGTTATCTTATGACGTGGCATGTACGCATCACATCTTGACATGTCTAAAGTCCACCTCATTAGGACTTGGCTAACCAAATCAACAAATTATAGGACTCGAATGATAAAATTTTAAAATTATAGGACTTAATTAGAAATTATTTATAATTATAAGACTTCCGAAGACTTTCGTAAAATCTAAAGCACTAAACTTTAAAATCCTATATTATTAATCTCAAAACTCTAAATCACAAAATCTTGAATCATATCCTTAACATTAGAAATAAGGTTACATACCAATCGTGAATAATCTAAAATCTCAATTCCTTATTTTAAATAATAATTAATTTATTTGGCATGGACCATGTGAAATTATATTTTAAGATTTGATTTTAGGATTTAATATTAAAATTTAAGGTTACGCCATTTAAAAATTAGAATTTTAGGGTTTATGATTTTGAGGTTTAGAGCTTTGCGATTTAAGATTTTATAATTTATAGATTTAAGAATTTATGAGTTACGCTATTAAAGTGGATATAAAGTCTTTGAAAATTTAGGATTTTAACATTTTAAATGTAGAATTTAAGATTTAGGATGTTAGTGTTTAAGATCTTAGTATTATTTTGAAGTTTAAGATTTTAAAATTTAAAATCTATTACTTTAGGATTTAAGATTTGTGGTTAAAATTTATAATTAATAATCTTAAAATTTTAGGGCTTAATATCTTTAAAAGTCCTATAATTTATAAAACAATCTTAATTGAGTCCTATAATTTTTTTATTTGATCAATCAAGTCCTAATGACATGGATATTTGGACACATCAGCACTGTGCCATGTCATAGGATAACGGCCAACTCATCAAAATTTAACGATAGGACTTATTTGTTAAACGGTTCAAAATAATAGGACTTGATTAATCAAAAAAAAATTATAAGACTTGACTGAAAATGACTAAAAATAATAGGACTCTCAGAATCCTTTATCCTCCATAAATGTTATTTTACATTAGATAGAATATAGTTAAGAAGAACTACCTCGCTAAAATTCTTATCAAGAAAAACTCAGTGAGATGAAAACTTGGTGAAGGAAAAAGGAGTATAGTGTGTATTCTACCCCCCTTATTTTGACATCCCTTGATGTCTCAAAGTCGCTGCACGCCGATATTTTTTTATCAACTTTTCAAAATTTGAAGGCGAATTTGTTGAGCACATATATCACTTTTCTTCTAAAGAACATGACTGAAAAAAGAACTTTGGCGATATATGCTTCGTTTGATCGCCTTTGATGTATCCTTCCTTCAATTGAGCAATGTAGGCAGCATTATCCTCATAAATCGTTGTTAGAACATCTTTCTCGCTATCTAATTCACATGAATCTCGAATATGTTGCGCCATTGACCTTAGCCAATCAAATGCTCGCCTGGCTTCATGTATGGCCACAATTTCTGCATTGTTTGAAAAGATAGCAATGATATTTTGTTTTGTGGATTGTCATGATATAGCAGTTCCTCCATATGTAAACAAGTAATCTGTTTGCGACCGAGTCTTATGTGGATCAAATAAGTAATCTGCACCTACATAACCAATTAGAACGGGCTTAGAACCATACGAATAAACTAATCCTACATCCATTGTACCCTGAAGATAGAAAATATGTTTCATCCCATTCCAGCGTCTGCAAGTTGGGGCAAAACTATATCTTACTAATTAATTGATAGCAAAAGCTATATTAGGTCTTGTGTTACTAACAAGATACATTAAAGCTCCAATCGTGCTAAGATATAGAACTTCGGGATCAAGAATTTCTTCATTTTCTTCTCGAGGTCTAAAGATATCATTCTTTTGATCAATCAACCTCATAACCATCGGGGTACTTAATGGATGTACTTTGTCCATATAAATTTTTTTCAATACCTTTTCGATATAATGTGTTTGATGGACAAAGATCCCATTCTCTAAATATGTAATTTGAAGACGTAGGCAAAGTTTTGTCTTACTAAGGTCTTTCATCCCAAATTCTTTCTTCAAACAATGCTTTGGAGACTTCTTCAGGAGTTCTAATAATATTTAAATCAACAACATAAATAACAATGATGACATATTCATACATGGACATTTTAATAAAAACACATAGACATATGGAATCATTTTTGTAGCCTTCTTTCAATAGATATTTGCTAAGTCTTATTATATCACATACGTCCAGATTGCTTCAAGCTATATAAGGATCTTCTGAATTTAATTGAGTATATATCCCGAGAATTAGTCTCTTCAGTTAGCTTGAATCCTTTATGGGCTCTCATTCTATATATCATGACTTAAAGGTCTATAAAGATAAGTTGTAACAACATCCATTAGACACGTTTCTATTTTTACATGTACTGCTAGACTAATCAGATACCGAAAAGTAGTTGCACCTACCATAGGGAAATATGTCTCCTCATAATCAATGTCAGATCGTTGGGTAAAGCCTTGTGTGACAAGCCATGCTTTATATCTCACTATTTCATTTTCTTCATTTCTTTTTCGTACAAATACCCATTTTGTAACTGAATGGGATTACACCATCTGGTGTACCGATTATAGATCCAATTTTTTTTCACTTCATGAGAGAATCTAACTCAACCTTAATCGTGTATCTCCATTTTGGCCAATCATTTCTATGCCGACATTCATTAATAGATTTAGGTTCATGATCCTCATTTTCTTTCATAATATTTAGTGCTATTATATGCAAAAATTCCATCCAGAATTATTTCATGTCAATTCAATTTGCTCATGACATCATAAAGTAGATTAGGTTCTCATCATTTTTTATAAGGAAACTGTATCTGTGTAATCATGTATAGTTAACTATTCGTATAATATAGGCTTAGATCATGGAGATCATGGATAGTGATTATCGTTGATTACTCCTAGAATGTAGGCAATCATTGTGTAATTGTGTACTCAAGTCAAGCCTTCTGTACATATATAACCCCTATCAATACAATGAAACACACAGTGAATTACAGCTTCACATGGTAGCAGAGCAACAATCTCATTTGCTCTAAATTTTCTTTCTGTCTCCTTTGTCTCTTTCTTATTTTTTCTAAATCTTCTTTCTGCCTTCTTTTGTCTCTTTTCCATTTTTCTTCTTTTTCACACCCAAATTTGTTCTAAATTTCCTTGCTCTCCTATCACCTTGACTGGTACTGAAAGTAGTGCTTCAAATACCACCATGTCGACCCTTTCTCTAAATCTACCCCATCAAATTTACATCAAAGTCACCTCCTCTAACTATCTCCTTTGCAAGATGCAACTTCTTCCTGTGTTGCGTAACTGTGGTCTAGAAGATCACCTTTTTCCGACAATGGTAGTGCCACCCAAACCCCTTTCCGGTGGGGCTATTAATCCTGCTTTCCAACTATGGGAGCGCTAGGAAAATACTGTTCCCTCAATGAAAATCAAAAATAGAAGCTTTTCAGCTTAAAAAGCCTTTGAAGTTAGCTGGATCATCTCCTCCATCTCAGAAAGCTTGTTGGCGCAGGTGGTAGGTGCAAAAACAGCTAGTGCCACATGGTCCAAACTTTTATCTGCCTACTCCAAGACATCTTGCCCTCAAATCCGAGATTTTAAGGCTCAACTGCACACCCTACAATGGGGTACTGATTCCGTAAAGACATATATGCTCAAGGAAAAAATCATTGCCGATAGACTTGCTGCTTTAGGTCATTCTGTGGATGATGCAGATCTCGTTGATTTTGTTATGGCTGGCCTTGGTTTGGCTTATCGCCCTTCTGTGCGGGCTAAGGAGGCTCGCCAAGAGGACATCGCCTTTGATGATCTTCTTGGCATGTTACTCACAGAAGAAAGATAGCTAAAGCAAGATCAAATACCTCTTGAAATTCCGCCCACAGTTATGTTTGCCCAACCCCATTCCATTACTGGTCATAGGCGTGGTCTACATAATCAAGGTCGTCCTAATAATTTTGGCTCCTCCAGGTCTCTTGGTCGTGGCCTTCTGCCTACACCACGCACTCCTCAAACGGCGATGGCCTCTTATGATTCTAGTACTCTTATTTCTTACAATTGCTAAAGGCGAGGACATATCTATCGGGTTTGTCCGACACAAAAGTCTAGTGCACGGGTATCTGGTTCTCCCACCTCCAATGTTGCTACGATCTCTTACACTACTCATACTCAACCATGACTTCTTGATAGTGGTACGATGCATCATCTCACAACTGACCTTGCCAATATGGCAATCCATTCCAAATATGATGGCCCAAAAAAAGTGATAGTTGGTAATGGTTCTAGACTTCATATTGCTCGTGTTGGTTCCTCTACTTTTTCTACTCCTACTACTCATTTCTCTCTTGATAATGTCCTCTATGTTCCACAAGTCACTAGAAACCTTCTTTCTGTTAGTTCTTTTGTGCGATCTAATAATGTTTCTCTTGAATTTTTGCCTAACTCTTTTGTTGTTAAGGATCTATCGACGGAGGTGGTGCTGCACCACGACAAGTGTAGTGGTGGCCTTTATTCCTTTGATGATCTGTCCGTCTTGCACCCTGTGGAGTCTCATCATGCATCTGTGTCGACTTGGCATGCTCTTTTTAGGCATGCGTCTCCTGCTACTGTTCGTGGTGTCATTCCTTCTAAGTTGCTTACTTCTTCATCTTCATCTAGTGTGTGCCAAGCATGTTCTGTTAGTAAGGCTCATAAATTACCTTTTTCCAAGTCTAGTACTTTGGTCTCTTAGCCATTAGCATTGGTGTGTTCAGATTTGTGGGGTCTAGTCCCGGTTGTGTCTCATGACAATTATCGTTACTATGTTATCTTTTATGATCATTATTCTAAATAAACTTGGATTTATTTCTTAGCTCACAAATCTGATGTTTACTCGGCTTTTATTCAATTTCGAACTTATGGTGAAAATTTCTTTGGTTGCTCTATCAATTCTTTGCTGAACGTAAACACCAGCATATTGTTGAAATTGGGCGTGCCTTGTTATATCATGCTTTTGTTTCTTTTCGTTTTTGGGCTCGTGCTTTTGACACTGCTGTGTATTCTATTAATCGACTTCCTACTCCATTACTTGACAACAAGTCACCCTATGAAGTTCTTTTTAACCAAATGCCTGATTATTCTTTCTTACGTGTTTTTGGATGTCTTTGTTTTCCTTGGCTTCGACATCTCTCTTCTAATAAGTTAGCAGCTCGTTCTAAAAATGTGTCTTTTTCGGTAATAGTCGTGTTCATAAAGGCTATTATTGTTATGATCTAAAGCTTGGCAAAATGTATGTCTCACGCAATTTCACCTTTTCTGAGCAGAAATTTCCTTTTCAAGCTACGACTGATGCCGCTACCAATATCTCGGCCAACCCCACACCTGCTTTAATCCTTCACCCACCTGAACATCACTAATGCATGATCCATCTAATGACAACCCACCACCGACCCCAACACCTCCTACTAATTCCACTACTATATCATCTCCCTCGTCATCCCCTTCTCCTAACTCCTCACCGTCTCCACCACCTATCGTGCATATGATGGTATCATTCAACCTCGACAATATCCAGATTATGTCACATATCAAGCCACGATTACACCAGCCTCTGATCCTACTAGTTATGACCAGGTTATGGCATCTTCGCATTGGCAGCAGGCCATGCAGGCTGAATATAATGCCTTGCTTGCTAATGGGACCTGGACTCTCATTTCTCCTTCTGAAGCATCCAATGTTGTCTGTTGTAAATGGGTGTATAAGACCAAGCTCAATCCTGATGGTACCGTACAGAGGTATAAGGCTAGTTTAGTAGCCAAGGGTTTTCATCAATGGTCGAATGTAGATTTTACAGACACATTTAGTCCGGTTGTGAAGCCTACCATAATCCGTCTCCTTCTCTCCCTTGATGTATCTTATGGCTGGCATGTTACTCAACTCGACATTTTTAATGCCTTTCTCCATGGATCCTGAGAGGAGAAGGTCTACATGCATCAACCTCCGGGGTTTGTTGATCAGGCTAAACCACGTTATGTCTGTCAACAACATCGCTCTCTCTATGGCCTCAAGCAAACACCTCGCATGTGGAATCAGTGTTTAACTGATGCGCTGGTCCAATATGGCTTTAGAGAGTCTAAGGCTGGCACTTCCCTCTTCTATTTTTCTGGTTCTAAAGCACCACTGTTCTGCCATGTTTATGTTGATGATATCCTTGTATTGGGACGTGACACCACGCACATTACTGCCTTGGTGAATTTTTTGAAGAGCAAGTTTTCCCTACGAGACCTTGGCCGCATGGCTTATTTCTTGGGAATTGAAGTCCACTGAAATTCGAGTGGCATTCTATTACAACAACACAAATATGCCACTGATCTCCTACGGCGTGCTCACATGCTCACTGGTAAATCCATTTCCACGCCCTCCACAACAACCACTAAGCTTCGACTTGATGGTGGCACACCACTTCCTAATGCAACCACATACCGGAGCATTGTTGGTAGCCTACAATACTTAACTTTTACTCAGACTGATCTTGCTTACTCGGTGAATAAGGTGTCTCAGTTCATGCATCAGCCTACTGATGAGAATTAGGTGGCTGTGAAGCGCATCTTACGGCATGTCCAGGCTACTCTCCATCATGGTTTATATCTCAGCAAAAGGTCAACTCATTGTTTAGAGGGACATTCTGACTCGGATTGGGCTAGTTCGGCTGATGATCGCCGGTCCACCACAGGGTTTGTTGTCTATCTTGGGCATAATCTTATCTCCTGACTCTCGCGAAAGCAGCGCGCGATGCCTCGGTCTTCCACTGAGGCAGAGTATCGTGCCCTAGCCACAGTCTCCTCGGAAGTTACTTGGATTCAATCTTTGCTGCACGAGATTGGGTTCCCCGTTTCTGCTTCTCCAATTTTATGGTGTGACAATCTGTCCGCCACATACTTGACTGCAAATAGTGTATTTCATTCACGCACCAAGCACTTGGAGATTGATTTCCACTTCGAGCGAGATAAAGTCCGGGACAAGTCTATTGTGGATCGCTATATCAGCATACATGAGCAAATCGCAAACATTCTTACCAAGCCACTACATACAACTCGTTTTGAATAATTACGAAAAACAAATTGAACGTGTTCATCCACGTTCAATTCCAGGGGGAGTGATAAGGAAACTGTATTTGTGTAATCATATATAGTTGCTTGTTCCTATAATATAGGCTTAGATCATGGATATCATGGATAGTGATTATTGTTGATTACTCCTAAAATGTAGGCAATCATTGTATAATTGATTATCGTTGATTACTCCAAGAATATATGCAATCATTGTGTAATTGTGTAACCCTCAAGTCAAGCCTTTTGTATATATAATATTGACCTAAACATGACATAATCATCGCTTAATCTTAATTAGTGAAACTGACCAGGTTTAGTATTGATTTAAGTTTTATTTTAATAATTAACAAACTACTTCAAAAAAATACTTTGTATATGTCTTATGTTAATTAAGCTTACAGCAACTTGCATGTGGCCCTCCGCAAGCTGTAATTTTAGTCGTGTTATCGTGTGAAAAACTATTTCACCAACAGCCTATTTAACTTATGATGTGATTTATAGCTGTATCGCACTCCAGTATCTACCAAAATTTAAATGCATGACAACCCTCTTTGCAATGCAAATGTATACATACCAAATCCAAGAATCCTTGCCCCTTGGATTTATTGTTGCAGATTTTTCATTTGTTTTGCATATTTCCTTGTAATTTGTGAACGTCGGTTAAGCTTAGGCATAGAAGCCACCTTGCAATCATCTCCCAACTATTACAACTTTCTTACAATTATTGGCTACTTTTTCTACGATACACTACATTTGTTATTACTTCCCAATCTCTTTACAACTCAAATGATACAACATAAATAGGGCATGTGACGACCTAAGAGTCTATGCTCTTTCAACTTTAATTTCCCACTACTTGCGGCCATTGCGACCATAGCCAGACTGTGGGGGAGGGGGTCTCCTATTTGCACCATGTGGTGGCTGCTGGTGCAAAGGTGCAAATCCGTTCCCTCTTGCTTGGTGGTGAATAAATCCCGAATCTCCCCTTGCCAGAGGAGGGCGATAACCTCCAAAACTACTCTGATTGCTTGCCGGAGGGTACCCACCATGCCATTGGCGATGAGTGCCAGGATGACTAACAGGTCCAGACGACACATGACCCTGATAGAAGTCATAGGCACCGTGAGAAGTAGCCCCACTAGGTGCACGAGATACAGGACCATGTGGATACCCAGGCCTCAAATCAGGCGAGTGGAATGCATTCCTTGCGTGTTGTCGTCCACTTGATTGGCTATCCCTTTCAAAAGCAGAATGAGACCTACTTGATTGGATATCCCTTTCATAAGGATGATACCTACTTGATTGGCTATCCCTTTCATAAGGAAGATGAGACCTACTGTAGGAGGGGCTGATAACTGCCTCGTCATGGGGTTGACCATAAAACTGACTGTGATAAGATGGTATGGCAGAATTTAATGATTGATTATAACCCCTATGAGAAGAATCCGTCATAGGTCGCATCATTCCATGGTGTCCATTGTACATCAACCCATTTGAATGGGAAGCATGTGGTGAACCGTGAGCAGCAGCATAAGATGATGGCCTGGTATTTGCATGATTTCTATATCCATTACCATTTGCCTTTAATTGCAAGCTGTTGGCAATAAGCCGCTGTGATGCCTCCCCTAGATGACGGCCAGAGATGGACCCAGGGGGATTTTGCCTGAAGAAAGCACCAAATCCACAATTCTTTAACACATTTGCAAAGCAAAAGCAAGTGCAGCAAGCTCAAGAAAAGGCTGCAACTATAACAATATATTTAGGTAGTATATTCTCCATCACTTACAAAGTATAGCATAAATCGCAACATGACTTGTTATACAAAGATTAATTATTGTATTATATTTGTTGAGCTTATAACAGGCATTCTTGTTGGTAGTATGAGCATTATGTCTATAGAAGAGAGTTCTCAAGAGAACAAAGTATCCAGCATAATCCATTATCAATGGCATTTTACTACACTCAAAAGAGGTGATAAAGGTACCTGTCGCTTTCCCAAGGCCTTCTCCCTGAATCCTCATGCCACAGTACAGGTGCAGGCTTCAAATCCCCTAGATTCACCATCTACAAGAAGAGAAAACAAGAATGTGATCTTAAACATGTAAGATCCAGGATAAATGGGTTGTAATAAATCATCAGACTGCTGGGATGACCAGGATGTTTGCACTTGCATTCAACCACAAAAGTGCAACACATCAACCATAAAAGGACACCTAGAAGCAACCCCAAACAAACAGAAGGGTTCAATAGATGAACAGCAACCACAATTGCAGGAACTATTCATTCCCAGTTTTCATGCCTCTGAATGGAATGACCAATACAGGCAGATGGGAAGCAAGCATTTGACAAGATATTACTTAATTTGTGCTATAATCATAGAATTACTTTACAATACGATACATCTAAAACATCTCAGTTTTTAAACTCCAACCTAATGATGTTGCAAGTTTATCCCCATGACAATTACTAGGTACTGGCAATTTCAAAATAATAGATAGGCATGTATTTCTATTTGTTTCTCTTCCTTCACCCATCTTACAGAATCAGTCCTTCAAATTCAATCATATTTATTTTTATTCTGTTTTTTTTAAATCTTATCTAAAAAGTTGATTATTAAAATGCCTAATCAACCTTGTAACATAAGTGATTTGAACGACTACAGTTTATGCCCAATGAAATCGACATGCCATAGCAATTTCACTCACGATGTTAAAATTACAAGGCTTTCAGCCACTCAATAACACACCGATGCAAAAATCAATTTGATGAAAACACTCTATTATGCTTTTTTAGTTCACTCTGATCACAACTTCCAGTTAAAAAAAACAAATGTGTACAATGTCTTCCAAACCATTATCATGATGTCACAGTCAATCGTCCATAACAGAGTGCTCATACTATGCTGGTAATACATAAAATCAAAGGTAGCTCACACAATTTAACTCCTCAACATATAGCTTGTTTATACCACAATCAAGAAATGGGAGAAGAAGGGAACACTTCCAATAATAAATCATATTCCAACACACTCAAAAAAAAAAAATTAAATCAAAGGATAGTTGTATAGCCCAATGGCCAACACGTACCTTTTTAGGCATTATAACCCCAGGAGGTGGTCTAGTGATGTGTTTATGTGGATCTGGTAGTCTATATATGGCACATCTGAGCAGAAATAATAAAAATAATTAAGAAAACAGTTGGCATGGAAACAGAATCAGTTGGTAGTCCAAGATCACAGTAGACACTTACATGACCCCATTATCCAGTATGTCTTCAAGGCCTTCAACTGGAGACCTAAATATAGGAGGATGAGTATCTCCAGCACATGGTGATATGTAGCCATTCATTCCATCACTGCATGTAGCCCTAAATAAAATCGTAAAAATATTTCTTAAAGATTTCAAACTTGCAGCTAATGAACAAAATAGCCCTTGTGACTCCAAAATTTGTATAAGCAGTACATCGGAGTGCGATTGCAGTAAAAACTGACAATAAGATGCAATAATGTTCATGAAAGGCAAATGAGCAATGTCAATCATACAAAGTCCAAGCATCTTTGGTGTAAGACAAAAGAATAGCACGCATCGGTTGGCAAATCACTTACATGAAGGACAGGTGCAAGGTGCAAGTTATTGACCATAGCATCTCATTTCTTTTTCTTTTTTTGATGAGCCATAGCATCTCATTTCAATAAATATCATTAAGCTTTTAAACAGCCTAAGTGAATATTAAAAATATTATCCCCATCGACTAACGAGACTTATTTCAACATTGAAACCTTCACTCAGATTTTTCTTTTGGGTCAAAGCAAGAATGTTAAGATGCCCAAAGAGCAGTCATGTTCAAGAGAAGAAACCATTAAAACCAACAGCACTACAAGAGGTAGGTTTGTTGGGACTATCAAATAGACATTATTCATAAACCAAAAGTACCTTTACAATATGATTAACTTCATTTTCTAGCTTCTCAACCTTCTTTTCTACATATGTTGGTCATCAAGTAAATATGAGGCATGAGATTAAAGTCGCATGATTTTAAAAACAAAGTTAAAATCCAGATAAAAAGACACTAATAGCTCAAGTGCAAAATGGAAAAGGCAAAAATGAGAGGATCTAAAACATTTTTTGCCAAGTGTCTCAGTACAAACCTTAACTCAGGTTTAATGCGTTCCTTTACTTCAATTCTCTCTTTGTCAGATAATTGTTTACAGTGATTATCAAGCAGATATATGCTCTCAGAGAGAGGGTGAGAAGATAGCACAAATAGCATGTCAAACATCACACTGTTTCGCTTTGCTTCCTCTTCCTGCAAAAGATTGTCATGTTTGGTTTAAGCCAGGAGAAAGTCAGGTATTCTAGGAAAGAGAAGCATTTTCAAACATTCAATCCAGCACCATACCGTTAATGTATGCTCAACTTTTTCAACCTCTGCAAGAAGCCGAGATTCATCAATGAAAGGTAGTTTTGCAATACCCTGATGAAAAGGAAAAAAGGAAAGAAATTGTCAATTCATGTATAATAGCTTTGGAACAAAAACTTATTTTCTACACAAATGCATTCAGACTAAACGAATAGCTCACCTGCCATGCGTATCTTTTCCCATTCATGTCCACTTCAAAATCTGAACATAAAATGAAGCTTTCAGGCATTTTACAAACAGTAAAGTATAAGAACAACTATGTCCCAAATTTGTAGTGCATACCAGTAGGATAAAAATCAATAATTGGTGAATTTGGATCGGTCATCAGTTCTCTATAACGGACAGGAAGGGCATGGGCACTGCAAAAAAGTTACAATTAGATCCATCACTGGAGGGATACATGCAAGGAAAATCAATAGCTTTGTGACACTTAAAAGGAAGAACTAGGGTATAGTCAAAAAAGTAAAATAATTAGTTCAACTGTCGCATAATATGTAGAAGAGAAGAGAATAGATATGCACCTAGCAGCAGGAAAAACTCCCAAAAGCTGATTGAATGGCTTAAATGGAGACCCCAAATCAAAACTAATGTTCAGCTGACCAAGATCTTTGAGATCAGAGGCAAATGGAGCATAATGGTAAGGATAAAACCTGAAACATAATAAATTAGAAGCAAGTTCAACGTCTGACTGTGCACAGGCATCAGATAATGAAATGCAAAATAATCGAATAGCTGTATAAAATATATAACCAGAATAACAAGCCTAGCAATTGTTAAATTGAAACAGTTATGGGGAATCACAAAGTCTCCACAGGAAAAAAGAAAAGTAGCATCGACAGCAGAAACAAAGAGTTAAAAAGTGCCACAAGAAGAAACAGAAGCTAACCATTGCCATGAACAAACTCCTTCATAGTAATAACGCATAACCCAGCACAACCCTTCTGTGTATCTCAAAACCTATTATATAGGAGATCAAAATTATTAGATCATTCTGAAAAAATTATGAAGATATAGAACGAGAATATGAAAAACAATAGTTGCATGAATTTAACATACAACATCTCTGCGTATCTCTTCACGTTCTTCAGGTGTTTTTGCAGAAAATTTTTCTTCATAGTACCTTTCCTTCCATCCAGGTTCTCCCAATTTAATCTGATATAAGAATATTGAGTTCAGAAAAATTCAACAAAAGTAATGCTCATAAGCTCACAAAAAAAGAGGGAACGCATCTTTCAGAAAATGCACAGCAGAAAGGATAACTCAAAATAAGAAGATTTGCAACCTCAATCAATACTATTGACGAATCCTAGATGTGATGATGTAAACAGAAGAAATCATAAAATCCACAAAAACAAATAGCAGCATAATAGAGCACAGCATTACCACCCACACGACTCTCTCTGAAACAATAGATCCCAGATTGCAACCAGGGAGATCCCCTGCCCCTGACCCAGCCCCAGGCACATAACGTTCAAAAACTCCCAAAATGTAAACATACAGACAAATTGGAAAAAAAATGCCATTGCCCATTTGAATTCACTGTTAAGAGCCACAACATGGAACTTTAAAGGACATTTAAAGCGATTTTGGAAGGCTAAAACTTTCACTTTAAACCCAAAAATAAATCAGTAGAACAAAAGAGTACAAGCAATACAGTAGTAAATTAGTCATTGGAAAGAAGAAAATCCAAACCTTGTCTTCTTCTTGATTTTTCGAATTAAAAACATCAGATTTCTCACGCAGTACCTCCTTAAGCCTTGCTTTCAATTCTTCTTTGTTCCCACCCTCCTGACAAGGAGCAAACAATACTACCTCAGGGAAGACTTAATTATCAAGTGCAGGGATCAGCAAAATTCACCAGTATCAAAATAAAAGAAATAAATGCAGTCTTAACCCCTCGCCAGCAAAGGCTCATACCATATGAAAGGATAGCCATAGAATATGAGACACAAAGCATGGATGGAGGAGTCAGAATTGCACTAAAGTGTCACCCCTGAAGCAGGAAAACGTACATCTATTTCTAGATTCTCTTCTGCTTCAACAATGGCAGCACCAACAGTAGCTGACGAAGACGAACGAGCAAATTTTGGGGGCCGAGAGCTTCTATTACCATCAAATTTTGAGCTCTCTGTACCATTCTGATATGGGGAAGGTGTGGGAGCTGAAGCAAGACGAGAACCATGGAATCGAGCAACTGGCACCAAAGCTTCTGGTTGAAAATGAGGTTCTACATCATCTCCCCTTTTTGCTCCTGCCTTTTCACGCTTGATTCTTTCTGCCTGACGCTGCATAACACAAACAGAATAGATAAATTTAGGACATATTTCATGCCTTGAGAAAGAAGAAAAACATTCTGGCATTCTAAACAAGTTGATTGATAAGATACAACCCATGTAAATCGGGTAAACATTCAAAATATTAGCGCTGATGCTGGAAAGAACTGCAACCTGGTGTAGTCGAGCTCTTTTCTGGAATATCTTATCTTCATATGATCCCACAGCTTGAATGAAATGTTCCACCCTGCTCAAATTTGGCTGGAACAGGAAATAAGTAACAAATAATTTCAGCAAAAGCATCCAGAACATCAAAAAGATGGCAGAACCAGTAGCCAGCATAGCACAGAAAACAAACAATTCCATACTTGGCATGCATCAGTCAAATATCCACCCAACACCCTCAACTCCTTCTTGTACACTGCCAACAACAAGTTGATTGCACCCTGGAGAAGAAAACAAGAATGATTTGACTTCGCTTGTTATAGAATATCTAGTGAATTCGGGAAATAGGAAAGAGAACGAGACATTAACTAGCCAAGTTGAGGCTGAAAGAATTCAAACCGCATGGAAAATGATCACAGGGCTTCTTATATTCATACTCTCAACCAATGCACAAAATACAAGGAGCAAGCTCAAAACACTGCCTATTATGCAAGATGTCCACGATTTTACCATACTAGTAAGGGCAAGCCTTCGTACATCAGCAGAGTTATCAAATAGATGATAAACCTGCTAAAATATATTGGCTTTGCAACCAGGTATCTGGTATAAACCTCCTTATGCATCCAGTTGATTTCAGTTATTTTCCAACAAGAATTCAAGCATGCAAGTTTGTAGTTCGACATTCACAACACAGGTGTTCCACCAGTCTCATCGGACAATAAAATAACAGATCCTCATGGTTGGTGGCCGAAGATATAATTTATTATCATCAGCCATTCCTCTAATTCAATACATGAACATAACTTTACCATCTTAAAGGAAAAAAGTTAAGTGAGTAAAGCCCAAGAAAATTGACCTTTCCTCCAAAAAGGTAAAAATTATACCCTGCTGAATGTACAATCTTAGAACTTCTACAGCTAACAATGTATTTTCACCAACTTAAACAGTTCACAATTTCAAAGAAAAAAATTAATCCATTAGCACATTCCCTCATATGAATAAGTTCCCACACATGTGAGATAAAAAAGTGAAGGATCCAAATACAGTCTGAAATAAGCACAGACTATTTCCTACAAAGCTTTTAATTTATTCATTATGAACAAGTGAAAGGCTAAATTTCACAAACCTCACGAATCTCCAGTGTGGGCATATGTGGAAGAAAATCATTGCCAACAAAGAAACACATGAATATAAAATCATCCACAATGCGTTCAAAATCTATCTGGAATGGAAGGTTAGGAATCTGCATCTCAAACTCAAGATACTCTCTGAGAGTCCAAATGTTGAGAAACTGTAAAAAGAGGCATAAAGCTTGAAGCGTTAGTCTATTAACATCACACTGATAGATGCCTCTGAAATACTGCCATTGCAACAAGGATCAGAAGGAGCTTGCCTGGTACGGCTTCTTGGCTACAGCCCCTCCATCACCTTTTTCATCAAACTCTCCCGCTTTTCTCTTTGCCTTTCCTTCACAGTTTGCTGCCAAATGACCCATTTGACCACAAAGGAAACATTTGTCTTGCCCAGGAGTAAAAACAACCTGCTCAATAGTATCAGTGAGAGTTAGACCGGAATCTTCTAATAAGAAAACTCTCTAGTGCAGATATAGGCCCTGAAAAGGGATAGAGTGTGAAGCTTGGGCTGCCCTAAAAGAGCATCCGGTTAAAAGAACACACAAGTTTCAAGTTTTTGTTTGCTTTATAGAGCAAGGAATCTACCTATAATAAGCAAAAATCACACATACCTCTCGAAGGATGGAAAAATGAACTTCATGAGTAGCCAAAGCCAACATGATCAAATCTGCATCCTACCAGTGCAGCAATGTGATTAATCGAGGTTAGTCTACACAGAAAAGAGCACACAAAAGCTAATCAGGTGTTCAAAGCAAATTAAGGAAGAAATATACCAAACCATACAGGCAATGGCGTGTATTCGGATCGTAACCAGGAAGATTCCGTTGAAGACGGATGTATGACATAATTTTATGTTCCCCTTCACCAGGAACATTCGCATCTGAAAGAATAACCTTGACAAGATAAAACCAAAAGCATCAACTCAAGTATTGTTCATAGGCCACAGCAATGTAAACTACATCACGGTAACTTATAACCAACTGCAGAAGAAGGCAACAAGTTATAAAAGGATAAAAAAGAATCCAATGATTGACTGGGTAACATACCTTGACATTTTTCCAACCAGGATCATAATTCAGTCGCAGATGAATATAGTACTGCAGTGCAACTGACAGCACCGCCATAAATTCAGTTCCAGGAGTGATAACGTTAGAATCGAAAACTTGTGAGTTCTCCTTGGGAGGAAGCTTCCTTCCCTCTCTCTCAAACTCCTCTCTCAACCTTTCTTCCTCGGCCGCCTGCAAGCAAATTGGCGAATGGTTTGTTAATGATCAATACATTCCAAGTGATACTTTGATGTCTCCCAATAATGACATTCGAAAAGACGGACAAAAGCACGCCAAATATTTTTTTTTCTTAAAAAAAGGAAAAAGATAACCCTAGGAAAATATAGATGACAGAATACGAGTGCATCAATAAAAAGTGCAACAATCAAGGAAGATATGCACGAATAATAATAATAGAGAGCAAGTGAATAAACAATTGTTATTAGTAGCTGCGGGGACGGAATTGCACGCATACCGCATCAGCCGCATCTTTAGCTGCCCTAAAACGCCGCGAACGCTGCTGGTTCATTTTAGCCCGCGGCGCCACTCCATCAATTGCCATGTACAGCAGCTTCCTCGGCCTCACCATCACAAAGAGCCGATCAATGTAATCAAACATGCACTCGAACACCTCGGCGAACGTCGTAGGTGAAGGCTGTACACACAACCGCAACCACAACCCAACCAAAGAGGAATTACAATTGATTCCAAACAAAAATTATTATCACTATTATTATTATTAGAAAAAAAAAAAAGAACAACAAAAGGAAAGAAGATTATGCTATCGAATCGGGTACCCTGTCTTCGGGGTGGAAGCATGGGTGAATAATCCCGTTCATGTCGAGATACAAATTGTCGTATTCGAGGTTGTTGGGGTTAGGCTTGCTGGTATCCACCGGAATCTTAACGCCGTCGATCTCGACGGGCTCTTCTTCGAGCACATCCACTATCACTAGCGGATACTTCTCCGCTAACCACCGGTAGAATGCAGGAACTCCCATTGCCAATCACTCGAGCTAGATCTGTCCCGCGAATCCAAGTTAACTTTAAATGAGGAAGGAAACAGCACGTAGTAAACCCTAACCCTAATTACGGGGAGGAGAATATGCGGGAAAAGAAACCACACCCCGGTGCTGCTTGTGACTTTATATACTGTGCTCAAAAAAGAAAAATAAGGGAATAGACAAAGGCAGATGGTGAGGGAGAAATTAGTGGTGGAAGACGGGGTGTTTTCTGTCTTTATAAGGTTGGTGTCGCGTCAAACTATAAATTAAAATTTACCTCCCTTTATAAATAAACTAGAGGTGCTCGGGTTTTATTAAAACTAGTTCGCGTGTTATCACACTGGTTAAGTTTCGCTGGTTTTTTATGTTTTTCTGTCTAAATGTTTTAGCCTCTTTTTTGGTAAGTGGTTGTATTAAAGTTTTTAATACCAATTAATTTTTATTATTATGCTTCTTTTTCTTTTGCTTTGTTTTATTTTGTGTCTTAACATTTTTTTTAATTTGGTTTTTTTATATACTTTTTTTTTACTTGTTGGGGTAGTTTTTTTCCCCCTTTTTTATCTCTTTTTTTGTATTGATTTTTTCTCCCAATCTTTTTAATTCTTTTAAACTCTTTCATTTTTATTAAGTTTAATTTAATATTGTATTCTTTCCTTTTCAGTACATTTCTAAATGGTTGTGAGAACTTGTTGGCCTAGGTTTTTTTTTTTACTTTTTCTTCTACTCTTATTGTTTTTGTAATCTTTGGTTTTTCTTTTGTCTCCAATTAAATGTTTGAATCACTTTTTCCCTTTTGCATTTGTGCTTCTTTTGTAGTTGTTTCGTTTTTTTTCCTCTCATTGTCTTGTTGAATCCGAATTTTTATAAATAGGGTCCTTATTATCCTCCACAGTTGATTCTGCTATGATTTCAAATTGTTTTTTGTACTTATTATAGGCCCAACTTAATTCTTAAATGTAACAGTCCGGGTAAAATTTTTTATTTTTACCGGGACTGTAAAAGTCTTTTTACCGTGATTTACTATTGAATTAATCACCTGTTAGTCTCGGAAGTCCATTGGCTGTGTACACGCCTCTTGATGAGCGTGTCTATGTGAATAGAATGTATCGGGGGTGTGATATTTGTGTGATGGACCATCACTTATCGATAGATTTGTTGTTGCTGCCGATGGCAGACTTTGATGTGATTTTAGGCATGGATTGGTTGTCTCGGTATGGTGCTCGTGTGGATTGTGCCAATAAAAGGGTGAAGTTTCAGCCTATTGGGGAGGCAGAATTTATTTTCCAAGGGAAGTTTGTTTCTTCTCAACCTCAATTGATCTCTGCGGTGAAAGCAACTCGGGCGGCTCGGAAAACCGATTGTTTGTATTTGGCGTTAGTCCAAGGTGTAGATGAGCCAAAAATTTCAATTGATCAAGTTCCTGTTGTCAATGAGTTCCTTGATGTTTTCCCCGATGATTTGCCGGGATTACCACCAGAACGTGAGATTGAGTTTGGTATTGAACTTGAGTCTGGGGCAGAACCCGTGTCAATTACACCCTATCGAATGGCCCCTACGGAATTGAAAGAGTTGAAAACTCAGTTACAAGATTTATTAGACAAGGGATTTATAAGGCCTAGTGTGTCCCCGTGGGGAGCTCCAGTTCTGTTTGTTAAAAAGAAAGATGGCTCGATGAGAATGTGTATAGATTATCGGCAATTGAACAAGCTGACAGTGCGGAATAAGTATCCATTGCCCCGCATCGATGATTTATTTGATCAATTGCAGGGGGCAAAGTACTTTTCAAAGATTGATTTGAGGTCAGGTTACCATCAGTTGAGGATTAAGGAGGAGGATGTGCGGATAACAGCTTTCCGGACAAGGTATGGGCACTATGAGTTTTTGGTAATGCCATTCGGACTTACGAATGCACCTGCAGCGTTTATGGACTTGATGAATCGGGTGTTCAAGCAATACCTTGACAAGTTTGTAATTGTTTTTATTGACGATGTGTTGGTGTACTCTAAAACTAAAGAGGAGCATGAAGAACATTTGGGAATCGTGTTGCAGATTCTACGGAAAGAAAAATTGTTTGCAAAATTTTCCAAGTGCGAGTTCTGGTTGGAAAGAGTATCATTTCTAGGCCATGTAATATCGGCTAAGGGTATTGAAGTAGACCCGCAGAAGGTGGAGGCAATTGTGAAGTGGCCGAGGCCGACCAATGTGACTGAAGTACGGAGTTTTCTTGGGTTGGCAGGCTATTACCGTCGTTTTGTTGAGGGCTTTTCCTCCATTGCTGCACCATTGTGTGGGTTGACCCAAAAGAAGAAACAGTTTATGTGGACTGATGCTTGTGAGGCTAGCTTCCAGGAGCTGAAACATAGGTTAACCACTGCACCAATACTTGCATTGCCAAAAGAGAATGGAGTGTATACCGTGTATTGTGATGCATCAAGGATTGGTTTGGGCTGTGTTTTGATGCAGGATGGCAAGGTGATTGCCTATGCGTCCCGGAAACTAAAAAAGAATGAGGAGAATTACCCGGTGCACGATCTTGAGATGGCAGCAGTGGTGTTTGCTTTGAAACTGAAGTATATAATGGAGCAGCGGGATCTGAACTTGAGGCAACGGAGATGGGTTGAGTTGTTAAAAGATTATGATTGTATCATCAAATACCATCCCGGTAAAGCTAATGTTGTAGCAGATGCACTGAGTCGAAAATCTGTTGGTAGCTTAGCACATTTTGGTGTGGTCAGAAGGCCTGCAGTTGGGGCATGGCATGAATTGTTGGATCAAGGATTGCGTTGTTCGGTTGCCGAATCGGGGGCTTTGCTAGCTTACTACCAGGTGCGCCCCATTTTAAATGAAGAGATAGCAAAAGCTCAGGATGACGATGCTGAAACCAAGTCGTGGAAGGAAAAGGCAAGCCGGGGGGAACTGGCTGGATTTGTGGTATCAGATGATGGTATCCTAAAGTTGGGCACAAGGATGTATATTCCTGATGTTGGTAATCTTCGTAGCAAACTTTTGAAAGAAGCACATCAAACTCGATATACACTACACCCGGGTTCCACCAAGATGTATCATGATTTGAAAACACATTATTGGTGGAATAATATGAAGCGGGATGTGGCAGATTATGTTGCTAAATGTTTGATATGTCAACAAGTAAAAGGTGAGCATCAAAAACCACCAGGGTTGCTTCAGCCTTTGTCTGTCCCAGAATGGAAGTGGGAAAGAGTTGCTATGGATTTTGTTAGTGGGTTGCCCCGCACTGCGGGTGGATTTGATTCCATTTGGGTGATTGTTGATAGATTAAGTAAATCTGCTCACTTTTTGCCAGTGAAGACTACTTATAATTTTGCCAAACTAGCTCAAATTTATATTGATGAAGTTGTAAGATTACATGGTGTGCCGGCATCAATAGTTTCTGATCCAGGTCCACAATTCACATCAAGATTCTGGCGAAGCTTCCAGGAAGCTATGGGAACTCAACTTGATTTGAGTACGGCATTCCACCCTCAAACAGATGGGCAAAGTGAACGGGTGATACAAATTCTGGAGGATATGTTGCGAGCTTGCGTACTAAGCTATGGGGATAGTTGGAGTAAGTACCTGTCTTTGGTTGAATTTGCCTATAATAATAGCTACCAGTCTAGTATTGGTTTGGCTCCATATGAGGTGTTGTATGGTCGTAGGTGTCGAACACCGATCTGTTGGGATGAAGTTGGGGTCAGAAAATTATTAGGGCCGGAAGTTGTTGAGCTGACAGCCGAAAAGGTGAAAATAGCCCGTGAAAATCTAGCTGCAGCCCAGAGCAGACAGAAATCCTATGCAGACAATAGAAGACGGGAATTGGAATTTTCAGTTGGGGACATGGTATTCCTCAAAGTGTCTCCCACCAAAGGAGTACTTCGGTTCGGAAAGAAAGGAAAACTAAGTCCCCGATATTTGGGTCCATTTGAGGTACTCGAGAAGATTGGACCAGTGGCGTATCGTCTTGCATTACCTCCGAAGATGTCACAAATTCACCCGGTGTTTCATGTTTCGATGTTAAGAGAATATTTGCCGGATCCCTCACATGTCCTTGTACCACAAGATATTCAGTTGGGGGAAGAACTAACATATAAAGCACAACCAATTATGATAGTAGACAGGCAATCACGTAGACTCCGTAATAATGAAGTCACTTCTGTGAAGGTTTTGTGGGAAGATGCCTCAGGACAGGAGGTTACCTGGGAATCCAAAAAAGAGATGCTGGACAAGTACCCGCACCTATTCTCAGGTAAATTCGTGGACGAATTTTATATAAGGGGGAGGTGATGTAATAACCTGTATAACATGTCCAAAGTGTTTACTTGATGAGGGACGGGTGTGGGTTTCGGTAGGCAACCCTTTGGCACTAATTGGCTCGGTTGGATTAATTAGAGTGCGATTAGCCTTAATCACAGATTAGGGTGTACTAAGTATGCGCTAAGCAGGGGGCAAGTTGGCATGGTCTTGTTGGTAGAAAGAAAGCTTGAGGTGGAGAGTTGCTTGACTGGTGGCAGAAGGGGAGCAAGAGGTGGAGAGCTGCTTTGGCTTGGTGGCAGAAGGAGGGCAAGAGGCAGCAAGTGGCTGCTAAGTCACCTGCTTGCCTTAGCCTTATCAGCCCCAAACAAGCACCTCACTCCTCATTTGTGCCCAAATCGTGAGAGAAACTCAGGAGAGAAGGACTCAGCCATTCTCAAGGTTTTCTCAAGATTCTTGCATACAAAGGAAGTGGTAAGTGAGCTGGGTTAGAAATCTAGTTTGTTTGGGTGCCAAATGGTTAGCTAGGTGTGTTGTAGGCTTGGACAGTGCATCAATTCGATTTTGTGGGAAGTCTAAAGTTGGGATTCTATGAGTTTAAATTGTGTGAAGGTTGCTGGTTGTGTGGGGGTGTTAGCTGAATGAATTGGTGCGCAATTGGCAGGCCAATTGGTGCACCAATCGCACAGTAGGCACCCGTAGGTGACCTAGTGGCCCAGATGGTACACCCTTGGTCCCCTGGCTGGCCTACTGGCGAGCCAAAGGGTGCATTGAGGGACTAAGCACTAATATGTGAATGTTTCTTAATTGATGCTTTGTTGCCCAAGTGCTGTTATACTTGATGCTAATGTGATTTTATGTGTGGGCAGGAGCTAAAGCTGAAGGTGCATCAAAGGAGGGTGAAGGACCTAGTGAGGTCTAATTTTGTGTAAGTTTGGTTGCATACTTGTGTGATGGCTGTGATGCTTATTGGCTTGGTGGATGATCCAATTTCCTATTGAGATGGCACCTATGGTGCAATGGAGATGTTGATAATGCCTTGGCTTGAGATGAGTCCGATATTCGGGCTATGCATTCCATGCATTCCATTTGCATCATGACATTACATGAGATGGTATGAGATGTTGAGATGTTGGACCTTGCAGTGCTCCTAGGCTGCTTGGCCAATTGAGATGATGGTGGTGTTGTGCTTGGCGCCGTGTGTGGTGGTGGTAGCCAAACTGATATGCCTCGTACGTGGGGCTGTAGGCTAAGAAGTAACACCTGTTGGCAAGGCTACCAGACCCGCAGGTAGGCTAAGTACAACTCCACGATAGCTTACCCGTGGGCTGATCACGGTGATTGAGATGTTGGTTGTTGGATGTAATTTGCCGCTTGTTTGTATCTTTGCTAATGCCTTGTATGTCACCTGCTTATTGAGCCGTGGACTCACCCCCCATTCTTTCCACACCCATGTTTCAGGGCTATGTGAGATCGAGCAACTGGTGTGGGCAGGTTCGAGAGGCGTGTCCTGTAGCGATGGGTACATAGCCAGACTTGGTCTCTCTTAGTGTATATGAACTTGTATGGGTTGGCTAAAAACTGATGTTAGTAGTGCCCCCACTTATTGTACATAATCTATGTAAATATAAGCTGAATGTTAGCGTGTACTCGTTGGTTCTTTATATTGTGATGCCCGTTTGATTATTGCTGCGCGCTAGTTATTGCTGCCCGTCTGGCTAGCTTCTGCCTATGGTTTTTTTCTAAGGCCTTTGGGTGCTCTATGCTGGCAGGTGGCTGGCTCGGGTGCCTGGCCGGTCACGTTTGACGGGGCGTGACATTCGTAGTTTTGGGATGTCGATCCCTGGGTTCTCAGGACTTGGTCTGGCACCCGGAATGTGTTGATAACCAGGTCTGACCTCTAGCTTATCCGTGACAGGGCCCGGAAAGATAAAATTGAAAAATTGGATTTTATTTGAGTCTTTTGGTATTGGACCGGTTTTGGGTCGAGTCTTTGTTTTGGTGTGTTTGGCTGTTTAGCCTGTGTTTGACTTGATAGTTATAGTGTGCATATTGATTGTCTTTCCTTCGTAGGTGAGCACTTCGGACTCACCCCTCACCTGCGGGCTTTCTTCCCGTATGATGGATTATTTGTGATACAGGATTGGTGCATTCCAGACAGGCTGCGGCGTTATCTCTTGGACAGGGCTCGTATCTATAGTTTGCATTAGTGTCGCATACAGTGTTCTTGTGAGTTATTAAAGTCTTCCGCTGTGCATTATTTTATTGTTGGGCCATTGGGCCGATTATGTTGTTATTGACGTTATTATTTTTAGGCTATTGAGCCCGGGTTACTGTTGTATACACTGTATGCTGGGCTTGTTTTGGTTGGGTTGTCACAGTTCCGACACGTGTTTACTGTGTACGGTAAATACGGGTCGGGGCGTTTCATTTTGGTAGCGGAGCGGGCGTTAGGTCTTGTTGGGCAGTCTTTGTGTGTTTGTTGTCCTTGTTTGCATAGTTCGCTCCATTTGATTATTATTTTATATCATTTTAGTTAGTGAATTATGGATCCAGTCAAGGGACGCCAGCTGTCGCAGAACATACACATAAGAGGTAATGATGCCATAGATAAGCGGAAATATAAATATTATTAATAATACTAATATTTTGATTACAAGCTGAAATATTACATTGATATTTTTTTTTAAAAAAAGAAAAATACATTTATCGCCTTGGAACGACATTGACCCTGAAGCTGTTGGGGTCGTTGTTGATGTTGACTTGGATGCTGTCGCTCCACGAGAACCACATGCCGCCTGCGTTGTTCTGGCCTGGAAGCTCGAACTGGTTTGCTTGAGGGAACCGAAGTGGGATGAGACCATGATCGTCTTGAGGCTGCCACTGGGTCTCCGTGAGAAGGACCATGTTTGGTTTGTACTGGTTCTTCAAGTCCCTCAGAGTACGCGAGAACTCCTGGGAACGCCTTGCGACTCCTCTACAGTTTCACACTAGTAGTCGGGCCTTTGGCCAAGTTACGGGCAGACGAGTGACTCTAGGCATGCTCTGGGCCGTCATCGAGAGCTGGTAGTAGGTACCTTGCTCCAGGGTATGGCAAGTGGACTCTAGGTTGAACTCCTGAAGTCTTTCGGAGATGAAGAACATGATGGAGTTTGCCGAGCCGTAGTAGGAGGTCCTCAGAGTGCCATGGTCCTCCAGGAAGAACGTCTCTTCCATGGGAGTGATGAAGAATCTGGACGAGTAGAGCTCGTCGACGAAGACCAGACGCGGCATCCTGCCGAGCTCGTTCGGTAGTTCTTCTGGACGCTCGTTGACCATGCTGTAGGCCAGTCGGTTCCTTTTGCCTAGATTGGCACCTTCGACGAAGAAAACGGATGAGGGAGCAGGCATGTTGTTTTGGGATGTGTTGGTGTTTTGTTTTTCAGAGTTTTGTGGTTTTGGATGCCCGGATGATTTGTTGCTTTTAAAATGCTTTTGATGATTTACACCTCACCGCTCCGTCTTTTATACTCTTATGGGGAGCGTTTTTACTGTTTTCAATTTTCAAGATTTGCTTTTTGAAAATTTTGTCGTTGCCTCATTTATTACTTTGTTACTTTATATGTTTTTCAGGCTACCAATGCCAGAGTTTTTCAGCCTCTTCCTATCTCACGATTTTCTTTCGCTCTGGCTCCCTTGTCCTTTCTTTTTATGGTTTATCATTATTTTCTTGTATCTTTTATCACATGCATTCGTGACCGTTGAGGCTAGACTGATGGGACCACACCTCGAGTGGAGTGCATGTGCGATAAGGTCACACCTGTTTGGACACCGTGGAGTGATGCGAGACTTGACAAACATTTTTGGCTCATGCGAAATTTGTGGACAAGTGGGTATCGTTTCTTTCGAGGGACACAGGACGTTCTCGTGATCACCGCCTTACGAGTTAACGGACGTCTTTGTCACGAGGGAAACAAACGTCGCCGTTAGCTGTGCGTGTCACGTTTCTTGGGTTCGAGGGTGTTTACGTCCGATACGAGCATCGATCATGAAAATATGTTTTTGTTTTAACTTATTTATGATTTGGTTTTGGTTAAACGAGATTTAATTTTTAATTTATTTATATTTGATTTTATATTCTTATTGTTGATTTTTGTTTTGCTTTGTGATGTTTTTATTTTTCTGTTAGCATGAGTTTTCACCATTTAATAAGAGTTTTATATTTAAAAAAGAAACTTATTTTATTTATTTCATAATAGTTTTACAAACGGAGAAGAAGTACTCTATTGAGTTACATGCTTCTCTAAGTCTTTTACAAGTTTTTGGACGTTTTTCATGTGAGGGTAGAGCTCCGCGCACGCCAGTTCGATCTGCAACACCGTCGAGTTGATCTTCTTCAGTGAGACGTTCAGCTGCATCAGTGTCTGCTGCGGAGTGCTGCTCTCAGCTATCGCCTTGCCCTTCCGATCCTCAGCTCCTTTACCAGCACGCTTCTTACGCCGTCTGCTGGAGACCACCATGTGTTCCTTCAGACCGATGATGTTGGTCTTGAACCGCTTCTTGGGAGGTTCTTCATCGGAGCTTGTCGGGAAGGTAGTGCCGCCGATGTAGCTGTTGTTCTCGGAGTCTGAGGTCGTTCGAGATCGGATTGGAGAGTCCATGACTGTGTGAGTTTGCCAGTCATGAGGTTTGGTTTTTATAGAGGATGAGATGTCGCTTAAGGGTATAAGCGGTATCTCATGTTGAGTTTGGACACCTGGCAGAGTGTGCCAGAAGTTTATCGTGGTAGGACCCACGGATAAGATATGTAGCTGTTGTTCTCGGAGTCTGAGGTCGTTCGAGATCGGATTGGAGAGTCCATGACTGTGTGAGTTTGCCAGTCATGAGGTTTGGTTTTTATAGAGGATGAGATGTCGCTTAAGGGTATAAGCGGTATCTCATGTTGAGTTTGGACACCTGGCAGAGTGTGCCAGAAGTTTATCGTGGTAGGACCCACGGATAAGACGGAATTTCGAGGACGAAATTCTTTTTAAGGTAAGTAGACTGTAACAGCCCGGGTAAAATTTTTGTTTTTTACTGGGACTGTAAAGTCTTTTTACCGTGATTTACTGTTGAATTAATCCTGGGTAATTAATTCAAGGTAAATCGGGCATTGTTTTTCGAAACCGAGAGTTTTCCCGCGCTCGTGATTTTTCCGTGGATTTTTTCGGACCTAAGTTGGTATTTTTCGGGTCCTGGGATTTTCGGAAAAAATCACACCGGAAAATAACTAAGGGGGTATCAGTTATTTTCTGGTCCGGACCGGACTCGCTTCATAATGTAGACAAGCTGCATTATTGAAGGAATCACAGGTTTCACAGTGATTCCACGGGTTTAAAGGAAGAAGAAAGCAGGAAGGGAAAGAAGAGGAGAAGAAAAAGAAAAAAGAGAGAAAAGAAAGAAGAAAAAAGAAAAAAAAGAGAGGGAGAGAAAAAGAGAAGAAAAAAAGAAAAGATGGAAAAAAAAAGAGAGGAAAAAACTGAGGGAAGGAGAGGAAAATAAAAAAAAAGAACAAAAAAGAAACGAAAATAGATAGAAATCGGAAGAAAAAAAAGAAAAGAGAGAAAATTAAAGAAAAAAAAAAAGAAGAGAGGAGGAGGAGTTGCTGCCCGATCCACCGCGACACCACCCACACCGACGCCTCCCTCTCGTTGTCGCCGACATAACGCAGTCTTCGCCGCCCGATCCCGCCGCCTGACAAGCCGCCAGCAGCCGAGGACCCGACGGCCGATTTGCTTAGACCCGTCGCCATTCCTCCCTCCCTCGCCGACGACAGCCAGCAGCCACATCCAGCAGTCGAGCACCTCCTGTCGCCGCCTGCTCGTGCTCGTCATTCGCTCTCCTTCTTCTCGCGTGTCGCGCCGTCAAGGTGAGCCGGTCGTGTTGATGGCAACCGGGTGGATCGACCCGTTTCGAAGTCGGGTTGCGGCTTGAGTCAGGCCATGGGCTGAGAAGGTACTGGGCCACGCCTTGGCACGGGCCCGTGTTCTGGGCCTGTCTCCTAACCCTCGACCTTGGTGCCTGGGTCCCATAGGCTGGACCTGTGGGCTGCTACGTTCATGGGCTGGTCAGTTTTCAAAAAAAAGAAAAGGGAAATACCTATATAATTATAAAATGAATTTTCTGGAAAAAAATATATATATGGTTTTATAAATTATATAATTTCTAGAAAATAGACAGAATAATTAATTTGACAAGATAAAATTATATCCTTTGAAAAAAAATACTATAGAGTAAATAATACTTTTGGAAAGTATATATGTACGTTAACATAAATAATTTTGGGAAATAAATTTGGAGAAAAATATATGTATGACAAATTTCTGAAAATATGGTATTTTATATTCTGGAAATATATTACCAAGTGTAAATAATATCTTTTTGAAAAAAATATATATACACATTATTTTAGAAAATTATTCATGTGCAACTATCTCCTTTTGGATAAGAATATACGCTATAGTAAATAGTTATTTTCGTGGAAATGTCTTGGAAAGGGTATTGTCAAGGTACTAGATACCGAAGTAATATTCGGATATACGTACGATATATTATTTTCGGAAAAGGTTTTAAAAACGATTAAAGATAATTTTATGAATAAAACCGAGGCATATAACCGAGGGGGTTTATTTTATAATTTTTGGCATCAAAGCATACCGATTATGTGCATTTATGTGTATATATTGTTTTGTGGTATAGGTTTGATATCGGGCAGTTTCCCGAGGAGCCGGCGTCGGACCGGTCATTGTTTCCGGAGTTGAGTAATCGGCCAAGGTGAGGATGGATTTCCTTCAATATGTGCCTGTATTACTCGGTTATTGTGTTTGTTGATTATTGCATTGTTGGTTGTTGCATTTGCTGTGATTTGGTTTTGGGATGTTTATCCTCGGACGTTGAGTTTTTGGAGGTTTATCTTTGAGTCTTTTGGTATAAGAATAATGGAATAAATAATAAATTGTGATAAGGATGTCGATCCTTGATTTTGGATAGGGATGTCTATCCCGGTATTTTGGTTAGGGATGTTGATCCCTGAGACTTGGTTTTTGACGATAATATAATTGTCACGTGATAAGTAGTGGTACGACTCGATGGTTTAAGACTGTTTTGTGGTGGCCATGACCTGGGTTCTTGTGATAAGCATGTCTATGCTTGGGATGTCTATCCCGTGATTATTTTTGGGATGTCTATCCCTGAGTTCGTAGTTTTGGGATGTCGATCCCTGGGTTCTCAGGACTTGGTCTGGCACCCGGAATGTGTTGATAACCAGGTCTGACCTCTAGCTTATCCGTGACGGGGCCCGGAAAGATAAAATTGGAAAATTGGATTTTATTTGAGTCTTTTGGTATTGGACCGGTTTTGGGTCGAGTCTTTGTTTTGGTGTGTTTGGCTGTTTAGCCTGTGTTTGACTTGATAGTTATAGTGTGCATATTGATTGTCTTTCCTTCGTAGGTGAGCACTTCGGACTCACCCCTCACCTGCGGGCTTTCATCCCGTATGATGGATTATTTGTGATACAGGATTGGTGCATTCCAGACAGGCTGCGGCGTTATCCCTTGGACAGGTGAAACGCCCGTGTCCCAATTAATTAATATGAGTTATAAATTAATTATAGATTGACCAAATTGCCCTTATCATTTCCGGGACACCCGTATCCCAAATTATTCATTAAAGAATATACATCATGTGAAGTGACCAAAATGCCCTTCTCACCGGGATACAATATCAACATCATAATCGATAAACAATTTTACAACAAATTACACAACAACGAGTATGCAGCGGAAGACTAAACATAAGATAACTTGTATGCAGTGAACTCTATGGATCCGACCCGAGGAAAGGAAAGCACCGCCACCTGCTGATATGCTCTTCTGATCATCGATCAGCTAACCTGTGTAAAACTGTGAGGGGGTAAGACCAACCACTGTCTCACCGCAGACAAATAAACCAGTAATATACAAAACAAATCAACTACAAATACACCGGCATAAAACAACCACCACAAAACACAGAGCAAGACGCCATAAGACTACAAACCATCACTTGTCTTATCTTATGTTATTAGGTTTAAATATTATATTAGGGCCCTCTACTGTGTGCGTCGAGCTCGGTCCCGTCTGATCAGACAACCAGGCATAAGCCCAAATAAACCAGGCACGAAGCCCAAATAAACCAGGCACGAAGCCCAACATATCCATAGAGAGAGAGAGACAGAGAGAAAGAGGGAGGTAGAAAGGGGGAGGTAGAAGGAGGGAGGTAGAACCGGCCATCACAGGCCCACATGCAAACCCGCATGCCATCCCGAGGGGTATTACTTCCCGCTCGAACCAACCGGTCAACAGCCCCACAGTAGAATTATAATAATATCTTATTCACAATTATCCTTTAAGAATAGTACCATACGTTATTTCAATCAGGGTTGTGTGGATTTAACATCTTAATCTCAAATCCGGGCCTCCCGCCCACAGTCCACCACACAAACACAAACCCATAAATCATGTTATTTAGCATAACAAACAAACATGCTCAACTGGCATAACATATTACACCGGCACACAATTCACTTAATCAGGCATACCGCATCACAGATATCATCAATATATACACTTTGCAATTAACAACATCAGCACATCAAGCAAGCATGCATATAGCATTCAAGACCAACAATTAATACCACCAAAACAATTAAACGAGCATTGTAGGCAGTAATGCATACAAAGGTTTATAAGTCCTCACCTGGGCCATATTAATTGTCTCGGAAGCCGAAGCCTCGTTCCACCTCTACAACCCCATGTCCATAACCTCCTATGAACATATTTACCATATAAGATATTTATTCACAGAAATCAAATCAAATACATGCCAATGATAACGTCTTTAGCTTTAATCGTACACTAGGCCCGTTACTAAGAAACCCAGGTCTAAACCCAAAATTCAAATCCAATTTTATACCTGGGCCTAAGGCCCATATCATAAAAACCCTTTGGGCCTAAAGCCCATCTTAAAATAGTATCCATTTATTGGGCCTAAAGCCCTTCTTAAATTAGTTACCATTCATTGGGCTTTAAGTCAATTCCATATCCATAAATCAATAAAGTTATTGGGCCTGGCCCGGCCCGTCAAGAAAATCATAACTTAGTAAACCCGAGCCCAACCTTTCCGGCCTAACAGTCTTATTCGCGTCGGTAAGATTCCGGCCACGCGCCTCTCAACCCATCTCACTCGGTTTTCCACTAAATCCGTTTTATTTCAATACACTGATTATATGCATTTACACTACATGATTGTTCAAGAATTGATATACGGATCGTTGCTCGGGATTTACCGTGTAACACCGGGAAAAATACATCTTCTCGCCGGATCAGTACCCGTTCGCCGGATTCCGGCCAGCCCTCGCCGGAACAGTACCCCGACATGTTGGAGAAACACCACAGCGACCTGGAAATCAGCCCCACAAACTGTCCATACCGAACAGAATCATGCACCACATTCCATCCATCAACCAGCAACCAATATACATCCAAAAACACTAAGGACAAATTATCAACAACAAATCCTTACCGGAAAATACAAGCTCACACATCGCCCGGAAAGCCCAGCACCACTGCCGGCCGCAACAGCACTGACCCGCAACCACCAACGTCCACTCCAACCAACATCATCACCGGAAAACCCCACACACACCCGAGCCGACCACCGCATCAACACCAGCAACGGTCACCACCAACAGCGCATAGACGGCCACCGGCCACCATCGACTCGGCATCCACAGAACACGCAATCAACAACACCATCCCGGCAACGAAATCAACCCACAACACAAATCCACCATCGTCAACAAACAACACAGCCACCACACACAGACGCACACACCCGACACCGCGACAACCCACAACAAAACGATATCAGCACCAGGTGGGGAGGAAGAAGAAGAGTCGTCGGGGACTTACCGAGCATCGACAACGGCAGCTAAGGCCCCTCCGTCGAATCCCTGCTCGATTCAACCCGGACCGCGCCCACAAGACCTCCTCACGGTCTGCTCCACAGCCCGGCGTCACAGGCGGCGACGACGTCCCTCGAGCACAACCACAGACGAACGCAGACGCAGACACGACGGCGACACAACCAGCAACAGCTCCCCGCCACACTGCAAGTCCAAGCCCCGACCTCGAACCAGAAGCCATAACCAACAACGACGGCAACTGGGTCAAGGAAAAAAAGAAAGGAGATGATGACGGCGTTTGTGAGTTGTGGAGAAGAAAAGGCAGTAGCGAGAGAGGAGGAGAAGAGATCGAGGAGAAGAAATCGTGGAGATGGAAGAGAGTGGCCGGCCGAACTTGGAAGAGAAGAGTGGAAGGAAGAGAAGAAAAGATGCTTTTATACTTAGGGTAATCCTAGGGTTCGGCCAGGCATAAAACGGCGTCGTTTTGGCTAGCAAAACGGCGTCGTTTTGCCTTCCCCAGCTCCTCAGGTCAATGCACTTCTCTAGCTAGTCAAAACGCAAGTCCCCTATGAGTTTTATGCCTTGACACTCCCAAAACTACGTAGTATTGATCAATACTACTTCAACACTTGTGTTTTAAACACAGGTACAAATAATACTCAATTTTCCACTTTAATCCTGAATAAAGATTAATTCCACACTATTAATATTATTACCAAGGAAATAAAATGTTTCCCTTGATCATAAATACCCAGGAATTCTCCAAGAGTAAAATTAGTAATTTAAATTCCAAAAAAAATTAAAAATTCCGAAAATTCCGTAAAAGTCAATTAACGAAATTCGGGGCGTTACAACAGGGCTCGGATCCATAGTTTGCATCAGTGTCGCATACAGTGTTCTTGTGAGTTATTAAAGTCTTCCGCTGTGCATTATTTTATTGGTGGGCCATTGGGCCGATTATGTTGTTATTGACGTTATTATTTTTAGGCTATTGAGCCCGGGTTACTGTTGTATACACTGTATGCTGGGCTTGTTTTGGTTGGGTTGTCACAGTTCCGACACGTGTTTACTGTGTACGGTAAATACGGGTCGGGGCGTTTCATTTTGGTAGCGGAGCGGGCGTTAGGTCTTGTTGGGCAGTCTTTGTGTGTTTGTTGTCCTTGTTTGCATAGTTCGCTCCATTTGATTATTATTTTATATCATTTTAGTTAGTGCATTATGGATCCAGTCAAGGGACGCCAGCTGTCGCAGAACATACACATAAGAGGTAATGATGCCATAGATAAGCGGAAATATAAATATTATTAATAATACTAATATTTTGATTACAAGTTGAAATATTACATTGATATTTTTTTTTTAAAAAAGAAAAATACATTTATCGCCTTGGAACGACATTGACCCTAAAGCTGTTGGGGTCGTTGTTGATGTTGACTTGGATGCTGTCGCTCCACGAGAACCACATGCCGCCTGCGTTGTTCTGGCCTGGAAGCTCGAACTGGTTTGCTTGAGGGAACCGAAGTGGGATGAGACCGTGATCGTCTTGAGGCTGCCACTGGGTCTCCGTGAGAAGGACCATGTTTGGTCTATACTGGTTCTTCAAGTCCCTCAGAGTACGCGAGAACTCCTGGGAACACCTTGCGACTCCTCTACAGTTTCACACCAGTAGTCGGGCCTTTGGCCAAGTTACGGGCAGACGAGTGACCCTGGGCATGCTCTGGGCCGTCATCGAGAGCTGGTAGTAGGTACCTTGCTCCAGGGTATGGCAAGTGGACTCTAGGTTGAACTCCTGAAGTCTTTCGGAGATGAAGAACATGATGGAGTTTGCCGAGCCGTAGTAGGAGGTCCTCAGAGTGCCATGGTCCTCCAGGAAGAACGTCTTTTCCATAGGAGTGATGAAGAATCTGGACGAGTAGAGCTCGTTGACGAAGACCAGACGCGGCATCCTACCGAGCTCGTTCGGTAGTTCTTCTGGACGCTCGTTGACCATGCTGTAGGCCAGTCGGTTCCTTTTGCCTAGATTGGCACCTTCGACGAAGAAAACGGATGAGGGAGCAGGCATGTTGTTTTGGGATGTGTTGGTGTTTTGTTTTTCAGAGTTTTGTGGTTTTGGATGCCCGGATGATTTGTTGCTTTTAAAATGCTTTTGATGATTTACACCTCACCGCTCCGTCTTTTATACTCTTATGGGGAGCGTTTTTACTGTTTTCAATTTTCAAGATTTGCTTTTTGAAAATTTTGCCGTTGCCTCATTTATTACTTTGTTACTTTATATGTTTTTCAGGCTACCAATGCCAGAGTTTTTCAGCCTCTTCCTATCTCACGATTTTCTTTCGCTCTGGCTCCCTTGTCCTTTCTTTTTATGGTTTATCATTATTTTCTTGTATCTTTTATCACATGCATTCGTGACCGTTGAGGCTAGACTGATGGGACCACACCTCGAGTGGAGTGCATGTGCGATAAGGTCACACCTGTTTGGACACCGTGGAGTGATGCGAGACTTGACAAACATTTTTGGCTCATGCGGAATTTGTGGACAAGTGGGTATCGTTTCTTTCGAGGGACACAGGACGCTCTCGTGATCACCGCCTTGCGAGTTAACGGACGTCTTTGTCACGAGGAAAACAAACGTCGCCGTTAGCTGTGCGTGTCACGTTTCTTGGGTTCGAGGGTGTTTACGTCCGATACGAGCATCGATCATGAAAATATGTTTTTGTTTTAACTTATTTATGATTTGGTTTTGGTTAAACGAGATTTAATTTTTAATTTATTTATATTTGATTTTATATTCTTATTGTTGATTTTTGTTTTGCTTTGTGATGTTTTTATTTTTCTGTTAGCATGAGTTTTCACCATTTAATAAGAGTTTTATATTTAAAAAAAGAAACTTATTTTATTTATTTCATAATAGTTTTACAAACGGAGAAGAAGTACTCTATTGAGTTACATGCTTCTCTAAGTTTTTTACAAGTTTTTGGACGTTTTTCATGTGAGGGTAGAGCTCCGCGCACGCCAGTTCGATCTGCAACACCGTCGAGCTGATCTTCTTCAGTGAGACGTTCAGCTGCGTCAGTGTCTGCTGCGGAGTGCTGCTCTCAGCTATCGCCTTGCCCTTCCGATCCTCAGCTCCTTTACCAGCACGCTTCTTACGCCGTCTGCTGGAGACCACCATGTGTTCCTTCAGACCGATGATGTTGGTCTTGAACCGCTTCTTGGGAGGTTCTTCATCGGAGCTTGTCGGGAAGGTAGTGCCGCCAATGTAGCTGTTGTTCTCGGAGTCTGAGGTCGTTCGAGATCGGATTGGAGAGTCCATGACTGTGTGAGTTTGCCAGTCATGAGGTTTGGTTTTTATAGAGGATGAGATGTCGCTTAAGGGTATAAGCGGTATCTCATGTTGAGTTTGGACACCTGGCAGAGTGTGCCAGAAGTTTATCGTGGTAGGACCCACGGATAAGACAGAATTTCGAGGACGAAATTCTTTTTAAGGTGGGTAGACTGTAACAGCCCGGGTAAAATTTTTGTTTTTTACCGGGACTGTAAGTCTTTTTACCGTGATTTATTGTTGAATTAATCCTGGGTAATTAATTCAAGGTAAATCGGGCGTCGTTTTTCGAAACCGAGAGTTTTCCCGCGCTCGTGATTTTTCCGTGGATTTTTCGGACCTAAGTTGGTATTTTTCAGGTCCCGGAATTTTCGAAAAAATCACACCGGAAAATAACTAAGGGGGTATCAGTTATTTTCTAGTCCGGACCGGACTCGCTTCATAATGCAGACAAGCTGCATTATTGAAGGAATCACAGGTTTCACAGTGATTCCACGGGTTTAAAGGAAGAAGAAAGCAGGAAGGGAAAGAAGAGGAGAAGAAAAAGAAGAAAGAGAGAAAAGAAAGAAGAAAAAAGAAAAAAAAGAGAGGGAGAGAAAAAGAGAAGAAAAAAAGAAAAGAAGGAAAAAAAAAAGGAAAAAAACTGAGGGAAGGAGAGGAAAATAAAAAAAAAGAACAAAAAAGAAACGAAAATAGATAGAAATCGGAAGAAAAAAAAAGAAAAGAGAGAAAATTAAAGAAAAAAAAAGAGAGGAGGAGGAGTTGCTGCCTGATCCACCGCGACACCACCCACACCGACGCCTCCCTCTCGTTGTCGCCGACGGAACGCAGTCTTCGCTGCCCGATCCCGCCGCCTGACGCGCCGCCAGCAGCCGAGGACCTGACGGCCGATTCGCTTAGACCCGTCGCCATTCCTCCCTCCCTCGCCGACGACAGCCAGCAGCCACATCCAGCAGTCGAGCACCTCCTGCCGCCGCCTGCTCGTGCTCGTCATTCGCTCGCCTTCTTCTCGCGTGTATCGCCGTCAAGGTGAGCCGATCGTGCTGATGGCAACCGGGTGGATCGACCCGTTTTGAAGTCGGGTTGCGGCTTGAGTCAGGCCATGGGCTGAGAAGGTACTGGGCCACGCCTTGGCATGGGCCCGTGTTATGGGCCTGTCTCCTAAGCCTCGACCTTGGTGCCTGGGTCCCATGGGCTGGACCTATGGGCTGCTATGTTCATGGGCTGGTCAGTTTTCAAAAAAAAAGAAAAGGGAAATACCTATATAATTATAAAACGTATTATCTGGAAAAATATATATATATGGTTTTATAAATTATATAATTTCTAGAAAATAGACAGAATAATTAATTTGACAAGATAAAATTATATCCTTTGAAAAAAAATACTATAGAGTAAATAATACTTTTGGAAAGTATATATGTAAGTTAACATAAATAATTTTGGGAAATAAATTTGGAGAAAAATATATGTATGAAAAATTTCTGAAAATATGGTATTTTATATTCTGGAAATATATTACCAAATATAAATAATATCTTTTTGAAAAAAATATATATACACATTGTTTTAGAAAATTATTCATGTGCAACTATCTCCTTTTGAATAAGAATATACGCTATAGTAAATAGTTATTTTCGTGGAAATGTCTTGGAAAGGGTATTGTCAAGGTACTAGATACCGAAGTAATATTCGGATATACGTACGTTATATTATTTTCGGAAAAGGTTTTAAAAATGATTAAAGATAATTTTATGAATAAAACTGAGGCATATAACCGAGGGGGTTTAATTTATAATTTTTGGCATCATAGCATACCGATTATGTGCATTTATGTGTATATATTGTTTTGTGGTATAGGTTTGATATCGGGCAGTTTCCCGAGGAGCCGGTGTCGGACCGGTCATTGTTTCCGGAGTTGAGTAATCGGCCAAGGTGATGATGGATTTCCTTCAATATGTGCCTGTATTACTCGGTTATTGTGTTTGTTGATTATTGCATTGTTGGTTGTTGCATTTGCTGTGATTTGGTTTTGAGATGTTTATCCCCGGACGTTGAGTTTTTGGAGGTTTATCTTTGAGTCTTTTGGTATAAGAATAATGGAATAAATAATAAATTGTGATAAGGATGTTGATCCTTGATTTTGGATAGGGATGTCTATCCCGGTATTTTGGTTAGGGATGTTGATCCCTGAGATTTGGTTTTTGACGATAATATAATTGTCACGTGATAAGTAGTGGTACGACTCGATGGTTTAAGACTGTTTTGTGGTGGCCATGACCTGGGTTCTTGTGATAAGCATGTCTATGCTTGGGATGTCTATCCCGTGATTATTTTTGGGATGTCTATCCCTGAGTTTGTATTTTTGGGATGTCGATCCCTGGGTTCTCTGGATTTGGTCTGGCACCCGGAATGTGTTGATAACCAGGTCTGACCTCTAGCTTAACCCTGACGGGGCCCGGAAAGTTAAAATTGGAAAATTGGATTTTATTTGAGTCTTTTGGTCTTGGACCGGTTTTGGGTCGAGTCTTTGTTTTGGTGTGTTTGGCTGTTTAGCCTGTGTTTGACTTGAGTAGTTATAGTGTGCATAATGATTGTCTTTCCTTCGTCGGTGAGCACTTCGGACTCACCCCTCACCTGCGGGCTTTCATCCCGTAGGATGGATTATTTGTGATACAGGATTGGTGCATTCCAGACAGGCTGCGACATTATCCCTTGGACAGGGCTCGGATCCATAGTTTGCACAGTGTCGCATACAGTGTTCTTGTGAGTTATTAAAGTCTTTCGCTGTGCATTATTTTATTGTTGGGCCAATAGGCCAATTATGTTGTTATTGACGTTATTATTTTTGGGTTGTTGAGCCCGGGTTACTGTTGTATACACTATATGCTGGGCTTGTTTTGGTTGGGTTGTCACAGTTCTGGCACGTTTTTACTGTGTACGGTAAATACGGGTCGGGGCGTTTCATTAAATGTATTTGCGTAGAATTTTTCCAAGTTCCAACATTGGTTAAATTATTCTTATTTTAGAAAATATAATATCTATTATATATATATATAGTAGAGATATGGTTCAAGAGTGATTAAAGTAGTGACACATGGCAATTTAAAAGGATATGAAAAGAACATATAGCTCAATATTAGTTAGATGTTTGTTTGAGGCTTCTTTAATTTTTTTATTCAAATTATCACTTCAAAATACTCTCTTTTAAATTATTCCTCTTTTTAAAAATAGTGATATTGAACTTCTCTTTTTTAATTCCAATTATCTTTTTTTAATATAGTAATAAGATTTATTAGTTTTACTGAATGCATGTAGTCTCTCTCTTACTAATATAGTTTTCTCCAAATCAAACTCTTAAAATAATTTACCTTTGAATTGTATGTTTTCATATAAGTGAGTATTATTGTTCTATTTTCATAATCACTTTCTTTTCTATCCTATGTTTTTTTAAGTAATTAATTTTTTTATCTGTGGAGAAAAAACCATTTAATCTTTCTTAATTAGATGAAATTATTATTTTTTTAGAATAAAATTGTTGTTTAATACATCCTCATTTGATTTGTCTCTCTTAATAAATATTAATGCATCATTATTGACCCCCGTGTGACACACGGAGAATTGTACTAGTTGTCCTTTAATATATATCACTCTATATTTAAAATAAGATGGTGTAAATTCCAAATTCCTTCAACGGAATTTTTTTAACATTTTGGCAAACAAAATTGTTATGAGGTTTGTGGTCTCTATTGTTTTGGACATATATGGGGGAATAGCAAGGAGCTCTAAAAGTTGCATCTTCTAGTTTTTAAATTTAAAATTCAAATAGTAACAATTAAAAATTTATGTGTGAAGAAATGTTTTCCGAATATATAGTGTGTTTGTGTGGAAAAAATATTTTTTAGAATATAATGTGATTATTTTGGGAAGATAAAATTTGTGGGTACTAAAATTGTTGCAATATTATTAAATTAAGAGGTATTTAAATTTTAACCAAAAAAATGTGAGGGTACTAATAATAAAAGGCTTCTAAAATGTAAGGCTACTTAAAAAAGTAATAGAAATTTTTAGGATATTTTAAAAAAGCTTAAATATTTTTTTAAAAAGAAAATTATTATGTGGTTTGTGGTTTCTATTTTTTTTGGACATTGAGAGGAATAGTAAGGTTCTCTAGAAGTTGCATCTTTAAAATTAAAAATTCAAATAGAAACAATTAAAAATTTATGAATGGGGAAAATATTTTTTACAATATACAGTGATTGTGTTAGGAAAATTAATTTGTAGGCACTAAAATTGTTGCAATGTTATGAAATTAAGAGGTATTAAAATTTTAACCCAAAAAATATAAGGCTACTAAAAAATATATTAAAAATTTTGTGGATATTTTTAGAAGGGTTAAAGATTTTTATCCAAAAAAAATTGTTATGTAGTTTGTGGTCTCTATTTTTTTGGACATATATGAGGGTAACAGTAAGGTGCTTTAGAAGTTGCATATTCTAGTTTTAATCTATACTATATATAAAAGCACGAAGACAGCGAAACAGCCGAAAGTATAAAAATAACCTTACTTAGTAATAATAATAATAAATTAATATCTTACCCTTATTTAACTGAAACGACATGTCATACAATAATGAATGACATGTAGTTTTTATATACTACATATAAAAGTATTAACTCAAATAAAAATAAAAATAACTCTACTTAGTATTAATATAATAAATTAATATTTTATTAAGTACAAAAGATGTTGTTGAAGCGACAAATCCTAGGTCGATTGTTTCTATATTGGGTCGGCTGAATCGCATTGTATTATAAAATGAACCTCAATAATATTTAGTTCTTATTGTAATCAAGCAAATATATAGAAATACTCTTACTAAGTACTACAAATAATAAATTAATATTACTTTTATTTTGTTGGACGAACTGCAAAATAATAATGATTTACATGTAATTCTTATTATAATAAAACAAATATATAGAATATTCCTACTAAGTACTTAAAATAATAAATTAGCATTACTCTTATGTTAGTGAGATAACTGTCATAAACAATGTTTCTTATTATAATTTTAATATAATTGTATCAAATTTAAAATAGTCTCTTATGGAATAAACTTAATCATAATACTTCCTTAATATGTGGGGAATGCTATACATTTGCTAAATGAACCTCTAGTAAGTATAAGAGATGTTGTTGAAGCGACAAATCCTAGGCCGATTGTTTCTATATCGGGTCGGCTGAATTGCATTGTATTATAAAAAGAACCTCTTATAACAATGAATGATATTTAGTTCTTTTTGTAATCAACCGAATATATAGAAATACTCTTACTAAGTACTATAAATAATAAATTAATATTACTTTTATTTTGTTGGACGAACTGCAAAATAACAATGATTTACATGTAATTCTTATTATAATCAAGCGAATATATAGAAATATTCTTACTAAATACTTAAAATAATAAATTACCATTACTCTTACGTTAGTGAGATGACTGTCATAACAATGTTTCTTATTATAATTTTAACATAATCGTATCAAATTTAAAATAGTCTCTTATGGAATAAACTTAATCATAAGACTTCCTTAATATGTGGGGAATGCTATACATTTTCTAAACGAACCTCTGGTAAGTATAAGAGATGTTGTTGAAGCGACAAATCCTAGGCCGATTGTTTCTATATTGGATCGGCTGAATCGCATTGTATTATAAAGACTAAGGTCGGACAGTATGTCTCCGCCGTGAGAGTTTATAAACAAATGGATATCTTTGCGATAATTTTCTACATTCATTAAAGAAAAATGAATGTATAAATTAAAATCTTAAGGAAGAAGATATCATTTCGTAAGTCTTTCTCAATATGTTCATATATTAATTCAATTAAATAATTATTAACCATAACCAAATTACCGTGCCATATGCATCACACATGAGAAAAACTAGTATATTTTAAATTCATGAATAGGGGAAATATTTTTTAGAATATAGTGTGATTGTGTTGGGAAGATTAATTTGTAGGCACTAAAATTGTTGCAATATTATTAAATTAAGAGGTATTAAAATTTTAACAAAAAAAATATAAGGCTACTAATAATTAAAGACTACCCAAATGTAAGACTACTAAAAAATGTATTAGAAATTTTGAGGATGTTTTAAAAAGGGTTAAAAATTTTTATCTAAAGAAAATTGTTATATAGTTTGTGGTCTCTATTTTTTTGGACATATATGAGGAGAATAGTAAGGTGCCCTAGAATTTGCATTTTCTAATTTTAATATATTTTAAATTCATGAATAGGGGAAATATCTATTAGAATATAGTGTGATTGTATTGGGAAAATTAATTTGTAGGCACTAAAATTATTGCAATATTATTAAATTGAGAGGTATTAAAATTTTAACAAAAAAATATAAGTCTACTAATAATTAAAGACTACTCAAATGTAGGGCTACTAAAAAATGTATTAGAAATTTTGAGGATATTTTAAACAGGGTTAAATATTTTTATCCAAAGAAAATTGTTATGTAGTTTGTGGTCTCTATTTTTTTGGACATATATGAGGGGAATAGTAAGGTTCCCTAGAAGTTGCATTTTCTAGTTTTAATATATTTTAAACTCATGAATAGGGGAAATATCTTTTAGAATATAGTGTGATTGTGTTGGAAAAATTAATTTATAGGTACTAAAATTATTGCAAAATTATTAAATTAAAAGGTATTAAAATTTTAACCAAAAAAATATAAGGCTACTAATAATTAAAGATTACTAAAATTTAAGGCTACTAAAAAATATATTAGAAATTTTGAGGGTATTTTAAAAAGGGTTAAAAATTTTTATCCAAAGAAAATTATTATTGTAGTTTGTGGTCTCTATTTTTTTGGACATATATGAGGGGAGTAGTAAGGTGCCCTAGAGTTGCATATTCTAGTTTTAATATATTTAAAATTGCTGCAATTTTATTAAATTGCTGCAATTTTATTAAATTGCTACAATTTTATTAAATTGAGAGGTATTTTATTAAATTGAGAGGTATTAAATTTAATTTGAAAAAAATTAAGGCTACTAATAATAATAGTATAATAAAATGTAAGGCTACTAAAAATGAATTTTGAATTTTTATGATATTTTAAAAGGCTTAAATATTTTTTTTAAAAAAATTGTTATATGGTTGGTGGTTTCTATTTTTTTGGACATACATGAGAGGAATAGTTAATAAGGTGCTCTAAAAGTTGTTTCTTTAAAATTAAAAAATCAAATAGTAACAATTAAAAATGCATGAATGGGGAAAATATTTTTTACCATATACTGTGATTGTGTTGGAAAAAATAATTTGTAGCCACTATAATTGTTGCAATATAATTAAATTGAGAAGTATTAAAATTTTAACCAAAAAAATGTAAGGCTACAAATAATAAAAGGCTACTAAAATGTAAGGCTACTAAAAAAATGTATTAGAAATTTTGAGGATATTTTAAAAAGGGTTAAAAATTTTTATCCAAAGTAAATTGTTATGTAGTTTGTGGTCTTTATTTTTGGACATATATAAGGGGAATAGTAAGGTGCTCTAGAAGTTGCATATTCTAGTTTTAATATATTTTAAATTCATGAATAGGGGAAATATCTTTTAGAATATAATGTGATTGTGTTGGAAAAATTAATTTGTAGGCACTAAAATTGTTGCAATATTATTAAATTGAGAAGTTTTAAAATTTTAACCAAAAAATATAAGGCTACTAATAATTAAAGACTACTCAAATGTCAGGCTACTAAAAAATATATTAGAAATTTTGAGGATATTTTAAAAAGGGTTAAAGATTTATATCCAAAGAAAATTATTATGTAGTTTGTGGTCTCTATTTTTTTAGACATATATGAGGAGAATAGTAAGGTGCCCTAGAAGTTGCATATTCTAGTTTTAATATATTTTAAACTCATGAATAGGGGAATTAGTTTTTAGAATATAGTGTGATTGTGTTGGAAAGATTAATTTGTAGGCACTAAAATTATTGCAATATTATTAAATTGAGAGGTATTAAAATTTTAACCAAAAAAATGTAAGGCTACTAATAATTAAAGACTACTCAAATGTAAGGCTACTAAAAAATGTATTAAAAATTTTGAGGATATTTTAAAAAGAGTTAAAGATTTATGTCCAAAGAAAATTGTTATGTAGTTTGTGGTCTCTATTTTTTTGGACATATATGAGGAAAATAGTAAGGTGTCCTAGAAGTTGGATATTCTAGTTTTAATATATTTAAAATTATTGCAATTTTATTAAATTAAGAGCTATTAAATTTAATTCCAAAAAATGTAAGGCTACTAATAGTTTTAATATATTTAAAATTGTTTCAATTTTATTAAATTGAGAGGTATTAAATTTAATTCCAAAAAAATGTAAGGATACTAATAAAAACAGTATACTAAAATCTAAGGCTACTAAAAAATGAATTTGGAATTTTTAGGATATTTTAAAAAGGCTTTAATTTTTTTTTAAAAAAATTATTATGTGGTTTGTGGTGAAGAAAATAGAGAGCCAAAATAACATGGATAACATGGATTTATAATTTATTTTGATTTGATTTCATATAACAATAAAGAATACAATAATGATTCTAATTCTCCCAGACTAATTTTGGAAAACATTGAAACACTAACTACTGGCCGAAATCAAAATGACATAAAAACCTAAAAATCTAAATGACTAATTCCAATTAAAAATCGTCAACCTAAAGATAAACCTATAGGAATGTTTAACTTACCTTTAGTGGAAAAGTTGAGGTTGGTACCTATATAGCGAAAAAGGAAAGATTAAATTAGGAATGACAGAGGGGTAGAAAATTAGGTGTGATAATAAACCATTGTGTGGATTTTTTACTTTATTTGGAAAAAAATCCAAATACCAAAAAGAACTATTACTCCAAAAAAAATGTAATAACATCTAGCCGTTGTGATAACATGGTTTTTTTTTACTTTTTTTAGATTTGATTTCATGTAATAACAATGATTACAACAATGATTCTAATTATCCAACACTAATTTTAGTAAATATTAAAACAAATGAACAATTAGAGAAAAAATAGAAAACGATAGAAACAAACGAATTCCAAAAATATACTATGATACAAAAATGGAAAGAAACAAAATGAATAAAAATTAAAAATTTATAGGAAAAAAATGAAAAATGCCAAAATAGAGATTACAACAAACTTAGAAAACGCCGATGTGATAACATGGTTTTTAACTTTATTTAAATTTGATTTCATGTAATAACAAAGATTACAACAATGATTCTAATTCTCTAACACTAATTTTAGGAAATATTGAAAGAAACAAACAATTAGACAAAAAATGGAAAACGATTGTAACAAACAAATTTCAAAAATATATTGTGATACAAAAATGGAAAGAAACAAAATGAATAAAGATTAAAAAATTTATAGAAAAAAACAAAAATGCTAAAATAGAGATTACAACAAACATAAAAAACGCCATCTACAAAGACAAAAAACGGCAAAGACATAAAAATTTTTAAAATCAAAATGAATAAAGATTTTCTTACCTTTAGTGGAAAGTTGAGGTTGGTACCTATATAGGAAAAAAAAAGGAAAGATTAAATTAGAAATGACAAAAAGAAAATAAAAACAATTAAAATTATGGCTAGATATTAAAAATATGTTTAGTTATCCTTTTGGGGTGGGTTGACTTTTGCAGAGGAGGAGTATCTCTGGAGAGATTTTGATTTGAATTGGGAGAATTTTAGGTTACCTTACCTTATATATAGTTGGTAGGAAAGGGTTATAGAATACAATTGATTTTATATATTTAATTTGTTGACTAATTTACTTTACATGTGCAGAACGGTTTTGCTAGGTGTCCAAAACACATTAATTTGGTAATCCAATTAATGTAGCCGTTTTGAGTTTTCTTCTCATTAATTTGCTTCTTCTATTATTCAAATTTGCCAGAGAATTAGTGGGGATATTTGATATTAACTATACACATTAATTCCATTAGTGGGGTATGATTATTAATACAACTTTATTGTATTTTACCTTATCTCACCCTTTTTTAATTTCTTTTTAATTGATTTTTCCACATGTCAATTAGATGATGTGCCAAATGTCACATTCTCAGAGTCCTAAGTATCAAAATTATAGAGCCCCTGAGTGAGGGCTCTGCTATTATATATTATAATAGATGGATAATAGATTTTAATGATAAATAATATTGGAGGGATCAAAAGAAGAAGGATTTGATAATTCTTGCAGTTTAAGTAGAGAAAAGCGAGGATTAAAAAAAAATAGTGTTAACAGGCCCACCATTGATATCAAACCGGTCGCTGAATGAATTAAACCGGTCATGGGTCACTTGATCAGATCAGTTCCACCCAATCTGGGTTCCTTGCAGGGAGAAATATTGTGGATTGCCACCTTGTGGCATCTGTGGTGTTGCATTCTTTGAAAGCATCAAGATCACAGGCCATTGTGGAAGTTGGATTTTAAGAAAGCTTACGATTCAGTTTCGTGGAGCTATCTCTTTGATGTAATGGCTAAGATGGGGCTCAACTCTAGGTCGTTATCATGAATCAAAGCATGCTTGCAGTCCTCATCCCTCTCCACCTTGATCAATGGCTCCCCATATGGAGAAAGGTTTGAAGCAAGGAGATCCTTTGTCTCCTTTTCTCTTTTTGTTGGCTGCTGAGGGCTTGCCCTCCCTACTTAACAAGGTTATTTCCCAAAATTTGATTACACCTATGGATGTGAATGGCATACCTATTTATCTACCACAGTTTGCTTGCTGATGATACCATTCTCTTCTCTTCGGTGGATCGACCGGCTTTATTAAACTTGAAGGGGGTGCTGCGATGTTTTGAGTTCTTATCTGGTCTTAGCATTAATTTCTTTAAAAGTGACTTGATCGGATTACATATGGCAGATTCTGATGTTGACAGTTCAGCAAGTAGGCTACTTTGTGTTGGAACAGAACTCCTTCCTCCTGCACTATTACGCTGCTTCTTGCACTGTGTGGTGATGTGGAGTAGACAAGGTTGTGAATATAATAACTGCAGATGCTTCAAGGCGTGCTGCTAATGCCACTTTCCTTAAGACAATATTTGCCACCACCACTTTCTCTAAAGTCGGTATGCAACGGTGTCTTGCAAATTTGCCTCGGAGATACAATGAAGCCCCTGGTTGGAGATGTCTTGCNTGGTAACTTCTGCAGTAGTATACCATATAAAAGGCAAAGTATTTTTATTTTGTGGGAGAAATTTGATAGATAAAAAAAAAGGGATAGTAAGTAAATTAGTTGGAGAAAAAGAGGGAAACTAAAGCACAATTTATTTGTACGTTTGGATGCTTTCTGATGTCTGGAAATGAGAATGAGTGGCCTATTTATAAGCCTTCATGTATCTTTTCCAAAAGACACATTTAATCCAAAAGTTACAGCCATTAAATTCAAACTTAAAAATTTGTATCTTTTCCAAAAGACACAATACAAAAGGATGTAACTATTCATTTTTAAACTCATTTCCAGTAGATACCTTTTACACCAAAAAGTACAAATATAATTCCTCTTATATTATAAAAATCCTCCAACACTTCTCCCACAGTTCCTCAAATGTCACCTGCCTATTCTTCAGGTCCAAATCCGGCGGCGTCTCATCCAACTCTACTCTCCCCATATCTCTCTCTCAGCTATTGCCGACTAAATCACTATGTACCTGCTAATCAATAATAAACCTGCATCTTTCGAATTTTACAGAAATTGTTATAGCGGAAGAAACATGTTCCGTAAATCAAATAGTTGACTAGTTTTTCAATAGTATTCAAATAATAGAGATTTTGTTACAGAGATTGATAGTTTTAACAAAGAAATAAAATATAAAAACGACAATGATATGTAGAACGGATTAAGTTGAATTGAATAGTTTAATTTCAAGCCTGATTTGGCCGATCGAGATCTTTCACTGAATCAGACGACAATACCGGACGATAATCAGATTTCTTCACCGTCTTGGTCGAGCCTCCCTGTAGGTTTTCTGGCTACACAAGTTTTGATAAGTTTTCAGGTGAGTAATTATACCGATATATATATGTATCACTATATATATACTAGCTACAACTCTAGGGTTTCAGGCAAAAAAAAAAAAAAAAACTCTAGGGTTGCTACGGATCGAAAATGGAAACAACGGTTGTTTGATTTTTAATCGACATCGATCGAAGTCCTCAAAATGATGAGATCGAACTCCTTTTCCCAGTCCACTATTTCACCTTTGAAGATAGCTGAGACGTGTTTAAGATGGTCTGTAGACGTTTTCCAATCATAATAAAGTCACTTCATTCATGGTTTAATAAGTTTTCCAATTCTCCAATTTTTATTATTTTTTGGTTTGGAATCAGATTTGTTTTGTGTATTACGGCCTTGTTGGCTTCATGGAATGATGGGCGAGAAAGTAAACAAGAACCAGAATATTTTTTTGGTACAAATAAGAACAGAATAATATTTATGTAATATATTGTAAAAAATAAAAAAAAAAATTATTTTTTAAATTTAAAATCATTTTTTAAAGAATTCTAATACTTTTAAGAATCTTCCAATCAAAATAGTATAATATTAAACTAATAAAATAACCAATATATACATATATGAAAACTCTATCACATATTGAAGAAGATATTATAGAAACTGAAACTTAGGCATTAAAATATTATAGAAAGAATTATAATGACTAAATTTAATTGAAAACTAATCTAAATTTTGAAAAAAGAATCATATCTTATTAAAAATAAATAATATATATTTTTTAAAAAGAAAAAGTTACAAATTTAAGATATTAGTACAAGTGAAAAAAAATAGGCTTCAAAAAATAAATATAAATAAAAATAATTATTATAAATGATGAACTCATAGAAAAAATTTCTCATAATATAAAACCTTATAAAATGATAATCTAAAGTAATAAAAAAATTTACTTCCTTAAAAATAAAAAATATAAAAAATTACTACAAGAAATTATTATAGATAAATCTAAAATTATAAAATAATAAAATATTTATTACTAAATAATGATATTTTCAAGTTATAAAAAAATAGATTATCTCAATTATCAAAACCAAAATGATATATAAGTAAGAAAATAAAAGAATTAAGAGGACAAACAATTAATATAGAATTTTAAACACAATAATATTACCATCAGGACAAAAATGAAACTTTTTTAAAGACTAAAATTTATGATTAAATTTTTAAAAATTATAAAAAAATTATTTTTGATAAATTACGTAACTGATTAAAGAGTTAAAAAAAGGTTAATAAAATATTTAGTCAATCACAATAAATTTCTAGGATCATAAAATAAATATGAAATATATGATATATAAAATAAACATATAACAAATTTGACTCTAATATGTCCCCATCTCTGGAATCATGTTGAGATGATGCTGGGGGCATCATGCCCCACTCCGAGCAAATCAAACCAAGGGCATGATGTGCCCGCATTCAGCCCAGGGGCATATCAGGCTCCATCCCCGAAACCAGAGTCCGACGATGTTGGGGCATCATGCCCTGTCCTGAGAAAAACGAACCCAGAGCGTGATGTGCCCACATTTAGGCAAGGGGTATGACACACCCCTTTTCCTCGAAACTGACTAGGGAACCTAGAAACACGAGACATATCCGACCTAGACCAATTAGAACCCGAGATACCCAGAGATAAGATAACCCAGTCCCGAAACGAAACCTTCCCCGAACCAGCAAGACGATGAGAGAGACCAGACCTGAGAAAAAACCGAGGGATAGACATCCTAAAAGCCGGAACCGAGCACCCTCAAGAGACTAGACCTGAGAGAAAACCGAAGGACAGATATCCCAATATCAGAACCGAACTCCCGCAGACCCTGAGGAACAAACATCCCAAAACGAGACCGAATACCCGCAAACCTTGAGGGACAGATATTCCTAAGCCGGAACCAGAACTAATACAAACCTCGAGCGACAGACATCCCAAAGTCAGGGACGGACATCCCAAAACCAAAGAAGCACTGAGTACCCAGGGAGGACGATAAAATCCCTAGTCAACAAGGATGAGATGATTCCTTGTTGATGACTCGAAAGATGAGATGATTCTATCAAACCGAGGGTCGGTCCCTCACAAATCACCACCTGGGATGAGATGATTCCCAAAACCTAGGGCTAATCCCTCACAAACCATTGGAATGAGAAGATTCCCATGGAACCGAGGACCAATCGTTTCTACCAAACCGAGGACCTAGTCCTCACCATTTAAAAAATCGAGGGCTGACTTTTCAGAACTTGCTGGGATGAGATGTTTCCCTCAAAACTGAAGGCCAGTTCCTCACAAACCCTTTTGGGATGAGATGATTCTCGAAAAACCGAGGACTTAGTCCTCATCCTTTAAAAACCAAGGACTAACTCTTCAAACCGTTGGGATGAGATGATTCCCGCGAAACTGAAGGTTAGTCCTCACCACTTAAAAACTGAGGGTTGGCCCCTCACGAACCGTTGAGAAGAGATGATTCTCCCGTAACCGAAGGACCAACTCCTCACAAAACCTCGGGATGAGATGATTCCTAAGGTGGAGCAAGAGATGCTCCAACCCATGGTACATAACATTCACATCAATAATTAAAATTTGGTTGATCCTTTCTTGCGTTGTTTCGTCCCTAGTATTCTAAGGACTCATCAACGAGGGGCATCTGTGAACACCCCAATTTGATCCACGAAATTCTACTAAATTAGATTTTAAGCATGCTTGAACCATAAGATTAATGAGATGACTTAGTCTTGGGTTAAGGCATGATTGAAATTTGTTTTAGTAGAGTTTATAATATTTTAGTAATTAGGACTAAGTCTTAGGATTAATGAGATAATTTAATCTTAGGATAAAAATATATATTAAAGACTAAATTGCAAAAATATGTTTTATTTACTTGTTATTTATTTCAACCCAATTATATTGAGATGATTTATTTTTGAGTTAGGAATGAATTTGGGTCCAACTTAATGAAATATGGATTTGTCCAGAGTTGCACAGCCCATAAACACATTACTTGCAGACTAATTTTAGCTCTGATTTTCGTGAAAAATCAGAGTTAAATCATCCCTTAATAGTAAATGTGTTTTTGGTATGATTTTACATAAAATGAAGAGTCAATGTGTAATCAATCAATTAGGAGATGATTAGGAGAAGTAGTAATCAAGAAAACAAATGATTCTAGGCAGTATAGAGGTCTAATTACTCGGTAGGATCAATCACGGAGGAATTATGGGAAATCGGGATTGAAAAATGGAAAGAACGAAGCAAGCTTGTGTACTATTTATTGCTGAACGGGTAAGCTATGAAAGAATAATGGTAAAATGTCACTTGATATCAGAAATAAAATACGTTTACTTTTACCATTATTCTTATTTCACTTTTTAAAATTCAGCAAATTGACCCAAGCATGCATGATACCCAACAAACATATCTGATAACATTATCAAGTCTTCATTATAAATCTGAAAAAATGGTGGGTACTTCCATTACAGGCTTGCTACGACAAATCCCACTATAGGAAAAAGAAGAAAAAATACAGAAACAAAAATCGTCTCAACGGACCAGACCATTAAGCAGTCAAGGATGCAACATTAATTGAGACGCACAGCCCTCGACCTCAAGAGAATGTATCCTCCCGATCACCCTCCGCACGCTCACCCTCCTCCAAGCTGCTGAACTCCAAGAAATGAGTTGGCCTATGATCCTCGTGGTAATACTCTCGGGGCGTCCCAAGCTTGGTCCCGTACTTCATGCTACTTGTATGCTTCACTCCCATGAAGTTGTAATTCCATGGACCATTGTCAGGGATCATGTAGAAACCCATGAAACGATCACTGAGCAGCATCTGGACCTTCTCGTAATGAGTAGGCACGTAACCATGAGGATTAATGTTGCTTGTCATCTCCCTGTTAGCTGCACATCCCCACTCATAACCACTGGGCGTAAGCTTGTAAGCAGTCAAGGAGCAGGAACCAGGAGTGAAGCTGCAAGTCAAAATGATGCTTCTCTCGCCATCCCACTGCTTGTTTTTCTCCAGAATCTGAGCATGGGTTACCAGATCCTGTGGTGACAACTGGGGCAGCTCATTTGGCTGAGTATGCATCCATCCCAGAGGCTCAAGATCATTAAGAAAATCATGGTCGGGAAGAGCTGATGGTAGATGAACTTGTTGGTGTGTTCCCCACTGTGGCGGCATAGCGATACATCGAATCTCCTTAACCTGAGGGTTATCTGGGGGGCTTATACCGTACAAGTATCCAGCAACTTGGGTTCGCAGATCTGCTATGCAAATGAACTTCTTCAAAATGTTCTTGGGCATGATGTAGGTGTATCCCGTCTCCTTGATGTCCTCTGAATTCACATATATATGATTCACTCGAAGATAGAGATTTGTGGCAGATATCGCCCTGACACGCCAGTCTGTCTTAGAACCAAATGCAGCCTGCTCATAAGGACTCGTGGTGGTGACTATGAGTTCATCGCCATGGACGTTTGTAGTCTTCGTGGTGACTGCTGTCAGTTGACTTGCTTCCTTGGCCTGTTTCTCAATCTCAGCTATTTGTTGCCTTTGTTGCGAAGGAGGAGTGATCTCAGCACCGAGGATAATATCACGGATCTCTGATTGCGTAAGAGCTGAAGTGTTGACATTGTTCTTCTTGGCATAATCTGAGAGAATGAGATCCCTTAAAGCAACCTCAACCTTCATCCATTGATCATCAGTGAGTGAAGGCCAGATGTGGTGTGGCTCTGTAACAATACTTTTGTCAGGCTTCAGTAACATCTTGGCCTTCTCATTGTTCACATGCAGTGCACGAAGGATCAGGATGAGCCGGGAGAATGCAGTGTAGGACGAAATGCTCTTCAGCCAATCGTCATAAATATTGAATAGAACCATCTGTGGCTCTGTAGCCTTTAGTATCAGGTCACCAAATTTCTCAATCTTCAAACATGCCTGGAATGGGAGTTGCAACTCGCTTCCTTTAATAACTATGTTCGGGAAATCAAGCAAATGCACCTCCAGAGGATCAAGCATCCCTTTGCGAGTCACTATAATTTGCTTGGGCTGCTCCTCAACAGGCAGAGAACGTACAAGAGCAGCAACTTCTTCGGCTGTCTTCCACTTGGCAAGTTGACCAAGACGCTTCTGCCCTGCCCACACACTAGTGTGGATGACCTTAAGAAATAGTTGCCCAGTTCTTGGATTAAATGTAAAGACTGCACCATTTATGGGTTTCGTGGTAAGATTCCCTTCAAAAGTCTTGTGGATGGTGACACGGTAGACATTAGTATCATCAACAAACCATATAGTCTGATTGCTGAAGATCTCCCCATAGTTCTGTGATGACAAATATGGCTCCGTGGGCTCAGAAGAATAGAGCTGCAAACCTTTTCTTATACGCTCCCTCAAAACATACAGAGCAGGGTTTGACTTCATTATCTTGTTCATTGCCTGAGCAAGCAGTGGTTTGGACCCAGGAAACCAGTTACCAAAGGCAGAATGCAAGTTGTATGCTAGATCAATCCCAATCATCACACCAGTAGGAGATGGATATATAGACATGTTATCAGTCGTGTAATCCATAAATTTGGCCCGGGTGTAACGCTCAATATCGTGAGAGTCGTAGTCTCCCCATCGGAGCTGTACATCTATCCAGTATTTATTGTTGGCTTTCTGATCAAACACATCCTTTGACTCGGCAACAAGACTAGGCTTTGACATTGGCCATCTGTGGGCAGCAAAAAGGAGAATATCTGCACACGAGCTGTTCATCTTGTAACTTTTTCTTGGATGGATTGTTTCCTTCTGCACAGTTTCAATTTCTAAAGCGTCCAGCTCCTGATCCAGGACTTGGCATAGATCCATGACAACACTCTCATGAATCTTTTGCCACAAGTGAGCCCGGAATATCTGAATCAGTGAAATCTTCAATGTTGGAATCTTCCCATGCATGAAGATTCCAGTTAGATCTAACTGGACTTGGAAACCCACGTAAACATTGGCTCGATTTATAGTGGGTGACCACCAAAGGGTAAACCTACGGTTAGGGATTTGGTTGAGACCAGATCTCTGTGCATTGGTCAACTTTTTATATTTCATCGACTCCTCAAAACCAGATGCCTTCTCCCAAAAGAGACCTTCCCATGTGGGGAAATATGTTCCTTTGAACAACGTATGCTCAATAATTCCCTCAACACCACCAAGAGCTTGGATGACATCTGTTCTGTAATTGTTCAAGTTCCACAGCTTTCCATCATGCCTCTGGTGAGTCCACCAGAAAGGATTCTGCTTCAGAACTTGGTACTGCTTGAAGTCAGAGCGCACTCTCCATCCTTTGTCATATGCCAGAGTGTGACGATCCTTCTGGAACAAAGTATTAATACGTGGAATTCCTCGGTCCCAAGAATCTTCCAAATCTTCCAAGGTCAGGCGTCTATTCTGCTCTTGAGCTTCCTGCCTCTTCAGTGCATATTCTGCCCAGACCCTCTGTGAATCTATGAACTCACTCTCCCACGGCTGAATATAACGATACAGATTTGGAATCAGCTGGTCCTCCTCATGGCTCATACCGCTCCTAAAATGAGTCACTCCAACATCTGTCTGCTGACTATATCGAAGGTCACTCTGGGGGATCAATATATGACCCATTGATAACATGCCAAGCCCACCAATTTCCTTTGGAGTATAGAAGATAACAGGAGGAAACCTGCTTGGCATTTTTGAGTTTAATCCAATCTTGATTCGGGTTTGAATTTTGTTTTCACATTTGACCAGTAAGTCCAGCAGTTCTTGCGTGTGTACAGTAGCTTCACGGAAATAAGTCATCAGACCTATGAGAGCAGTGTTCCACTTGTTTACAATTTTTGTGAAAGTTGTTGACCCTGAAGACATAAGAATCTGCCTCACACGGTTCTCAAACACCTTCATGTGTTCATCATCAACCCTTAGGAAAGCAACTGCAGTCCGCTCCTTGGTCTGTTCATTCTGCAGATTCCAAACACCATCTCTTGTATTGCTGAATGCTACCTGAGTCATCCTAATTTTGGGAAGTATCCGAACTTCAAAGCCACACATGCTGAAGAGCAAGTTTGGATTGTCCTTGCTGTATACAGAAGCGAAGCTGTTCTCCCACTCCAAAGTTGTGATACTTCCAGGGAGACGATTCTTCATGTCCCAGAAAACACTCCTTCCAAGATTGACATCATGTTTCATCAGCCTCATCCTTGCATCTCTGGGCCAACATTTCTTGTTTTGGTACCCAACCATATTTTCATTGTTGGGATCAGGATGCTCAGTAAGGTAACGCTGAATAAGGTCCCGAGCCTCTTCATGGGTGAAACGGAACAATATATGCACCCTGTCAATGTATCTAGAATACAAACGAATAGGATGACGTGTCTCAACTTTTGTATCCCAGTAAGTGATGAACTCATTTGGCATTTGTGGAGGGCCAGCAATCTCGCTGGCTCGAGTCAATCCCAGAAGGAGAAGATCCAGTACGAGTCCGTAGTATTGGGCAACAAACGAAGCAAACTGAAGACCACGGATCAAACCGTATGAATTTGTGTGACTCATATCCTTGTAGGACAAAACGACATTGTTCTTTGCAGTGACATAATCAGCAATGTTGTGGTCAAGAACCAAGCGAAGAAGCCTGTTTAACATTGTCAAATCAATCTTCTCATAGAACTTCACAAACTTTGTCTGAAGCATCACCACACACTGCCCGTCACTTGTATCCCAGATCTCTTGCAAGTTGTTTATACCCTGACACCACTTGTAAACAAGTAGAGGCGGTGGCTCGGAATCTGCAGGCTTAATCCAATTCGGGAAAAGATGCCGCTTGTCACCTTCATACCACAGATACTGATCAAGATATGCATCTGTAATCTTTTCGAGAGGCTCAATTTCATAAACTGGAATCAAAGCACTATACAAATCCATGAACTCTATTCCAACTTCTTTGAAGGAACGCTGAGTGAGCAAATGACGCTTAATTCTTGATAATGCCTCGTGTGGATTGTCATAAGCTTGTTCAATAAGACCCAGCTCTTCCCTCTGCAGTTGATTTAGTCTTACAGCCACACTATATGATTCCTTCAACCTTTCCAGTGCAAGGATAAGCAACTTTGTATCATGCTTGTATGATAGAGGAGGGAAAGGAATAGGAGAAAACTTTCTGGACTCGAGCCAATGCACAGTAGTTGTGTACATTGCAACTGCTTCCTCAGGGGTGACATATGGCCCATCCTTCAAATAATTATGTTGGCGTTCCTGTTCCGCCTTCAGCCAAAGGCGTGTTAATCTACCAAGATTCTTTCGACATACAGTCTTATCAACAGTTGCACCTCTCCTTATACGTTCACGATTATAGTGAGCAACATTTGTCCACCAATCTGCTTTTGATTTGACATAGCGAAGAATCATATTTTCAATTGGAACTGGCAAACCAGGAACTTTCCAGGGAATGTTAGCTTTCCAACAGCGCCATGCCTCACTGAGATGCTGCAATATGGCCCTAGACTTGTTTTGCTTCATGCCCTCTGGCATCGCATCCAGAACGTCATGCATGACAGCAGCACGAAGCTCCAAATCGAAGTGGCTCTCGACACGTTGCTTTGTAACAGTCTTGGCCGTCCCCTTTGAGTGTCGTCCTTCAAACTGTCGGGCAAGAAGGTTTCCCAACCAGCGTTCAAGCAGCGGCACTATTCCACGCAAGAAGAACAGCCATACCCTCCACATTGGTGCCCAGAAGCCACAACCAGGTCCTTTCCCCACGGGACCAGTATTGAACCGAGAATATATCAAATGCTTCAAATCCTTGCACATTCTTATCTGCCGCATCAACCTATACTTGTATCTGTACATCCCAGTCAACTGACCAACATGAGAAAAAATATACTGCAAGCCATCAGCCAGCTGGAAAGCATCCACATTACCCAAACGGTACTGTACATGGGCATCAACCACAAGTTTAGTCAATCGTAAGATCTCACGGCATAGATGAAAAGCATTGCCAAACCGTGACTTCTTCCTTTCCTTGGTAGTAAGGGTTTTGACAGGCTTCAAGTTAAAATTATAATCAAGGTGGAGGTAATTCAAATTTTTCCTGTGAATCAGCAGATTCAACATGTTGTAACCCTGCTTACAAACTTGAAGACCTGCTTCCACCCAATCAAGTTCAGTGGATTGGAAGAACTTGGTTGCTGCCAGGGAACGGAACAAGTGCTTCTTCTTTTGGGCTTTAGGCGGCCTATGATGCAGCTCATTCAACACAAAAGACTTCAACAATTTCTGATGGCTGACACGAACTTTAACAGGAAATGACGGATTACAGTGCTCCTTGTACCACTCGGACACAAGAGGTATATCCTCTGCCCGTCGCATGCGACCACATCTCATGTTGAACGGTCGTGGGGCAAATAACAAGGAAATTCCAGCAGCAGTGGTGTCAGTATAGAGCTGAGTATCTTGAAGCAAAGGTTCCACTCCCACTGGCAATTTGAAATCATCATTCTTATCAATATTCATCTCGTTCTCATCATCCTCATCATTCTCCTCATCTTCTTCTTCAAGAGCTCTCTTTTCACGGCTTTCCGGAGTGATTGGATGTACCAAAGGATCATAGTAGAAGGCAGGTAAATCAGGATCCTCGGTTTTAATGAGCATGACCATGGGAGCATGATACACCCCAAGCTTTACTTTCCTAGGCCTATTGTTATAAAGGTGAGGAAAGGCAATTCTGTACTCTGTCCTCAACGGAGACCGAATAATGAGTTTGTTAATGTCATTGAATTCGTTCCAGTCCTCATCGCCTTTATCCATGTCACGATGCAGTGGTTCAAACCTAGGGCCACCCGGTATGCACGAATTGAGCGCTTTAGCTGTGAAGAAGGACTCCAAGTCAAACAAGTAGAAATTATTGGGCCCAACCATATCCGAGAGGAGCTGCCCTGCCAACCGGTGAAGAGTGGCCATGATCGGGAGGGGAAGATGCCACTTCCTATAGCTTGGGCCGTTGACAAGCCTTGTATTAACAAGGGGTTTATGGTCATAAAGCCATTCATACACTGCAGAATCTTCCTCCATATCCAAGTCCGCCAGACGAATAGGCTCCGGAGGATCAACATCCAACAAATTATCAGCATAGTCCAGCGGAGGCTCCTCGTCATCAAACGGAGGGAACCTCATCCTCTTGAAGTGCCGTCGATCCCTCTTCTCCCTTCGCATCATAATCCACATCGTGGCCCACTGAGCTAGGTAGATAGGTTCCACGACCCTTGGGATTTCGTTCACGAAAGTGATGGCGCCGGTGGTGTGGTACAGAACCTTCACCTGACGCGCCTGCTCCCAAGGCATCGGCATATTCTCGAGCAGCTTGTAAACCGCGTGTGGAATGAATTTAAGCGCTCCGAGATACACGCGTTTGTCGTGACGGTATTTCCTCGACGACATGTCGCCGTGGTCCCTGACGATCTTCCTCACGTGCTCCGGCGGCATGTCCTCCTTCTGCGCCTCCACGAACCCGAACCTCCTCCTCTTATCGCTGTACCGCTTCGTGTTCAGCTGCTGCCACTTCCTCGCCTTCTCCTCCAGCCGCGCCTCCGCGTCGGCCGGGGTCTCGTGCTGCTGTTTGTACGACGGAGCTGCCGCACCTGGAGGCGCGACGTGCGGCTCTCCGCCGCTGCCCACACCGTTCCACATCTCTTTTTATAAAAAGAAACGGTTTTTCTCCTCACGACCTAGCCAGTTCCAATTCGAAACCCCCAAACAATACTAAGTTATGTGGGAGAAGGAAGAAGCGAAGTTATTATTTATAGCCAACAGAAGTCGGTTCCACTTTTAAGTCGGTTCGTTGCCGTTTGGGCTTATTTTCTCTGTTTTTTGTTTTTTTTTAATACAAGTATGGTATTATGCTATTATATATTTTCTACACAACATTTAATAAAATATTTATGAGTTTCAAATTACTGAATTACCCTTAACAGTTTTCACTGCCGCCCGAGTCTGGTTTCACCTGCCCACTTTTCACCCTCTCCTCCGCTTTCATAATCCAAGGAAAGAAAATATTTTTTGTATTGTCTACTCAAAATACTTCTCTGTTCGGCCTAGAATTAGAAATCCACATATTTGCAAAAATCAATTGCCATATGATATAGTCAGTCAGTGCTCTATCCGCAGGATTTTCTATTAAGAAAAATAAAATGAGAATATGATGGGCAGAGATGTCATATCCATCCCAAATTCTTAAAATATCAGTCTCACACCCCCATTGACATGCATGAGCAGATTTACTGTTGTTAAGGAATGAACAGTATTCTATATTAGCCTCTTTTTTTCTTTTTCTTTTTCATTTTTTTCCCTTTGGTAGAGCTATATCCTTTATTTTATGAAATGACACTTTTTCATCCATTTTTTTTTTTCCACCAGTCTGCATACACTTCTAGAAGAATACATTTTCTACACACTGTCTTATACTGTAGAGTCAGAAGCTCTACCATTCTGGCTCTTAAATATTTCGTGGTCTGCCTTCCCAGCTCTTATTAATGCTTACCTTGTGACTTGTAACTGTTACATTCATTCATATTATCTCTCCAACTTGTCCCTCTTAATCCCCCCTTCCTCCCCCCTCTGCTTTTCTCTTCTATCCCACCCCTATTACACCGTCCTATCAATTACCACATACTTGTCTTCTAGTTTTCGCCTGCTATAAATACTAATCCCACAAAACCTTTTTCTCTTTTCTACAAGCTGGGTGGCAACCTGTAACCCTCTTCAATACATATATTGTCTTGTTCCTTGATAAGGTCTTTCCATCTTCCACATAGTTCCAATAGTTTTGTAAGTTGCTATACTTTTCTGACTGTCTGCATATATATTCTTCTTACTTACCTGAATATTTTGTTCTCTTTTTTTCTTGGGTTACTTCTTTTAGCTGCAGGTTTAAACCATGGTGATGATGGGGCTAGAGAGGTTGCTTGTGGCTTTTAAATCAAAGATGAGGTCTTTGAAGATGAAGAAACCATATGACAAGATTGAAAAGAGTGAGAGCATGAGAGTTGAGATAAGAAGCAGGAAGGCCAGGAAGCTCATTGAAAAGACACTAGAGATTGCAGATTCACCCAAGACCAAAACTTATGCTTTCTAGCTAGAGAAAGAAAGAAAGAAAGAAAAAGGTTATCATGGGGTAGCATGCATCTTGTTTTTTTGATGTTTCTCTGAAAACCATGTTTTATATGTCTCTTGAAGATAACATACAAGGCTTTAGTTTCTGGTTTACCTCCATTACTTTTCTTTTTCTCTTTTGGTTGGTTAGTAAGGGCAGTTTAATTAACTGAGTTCCTGGCTACCAAATAACGAAGTGGTCCTTCTCTTCCCGGAAAGTGTTTGCCATGCCAAAAGCAGGTAGAATTGTGATTTCAACGACTGGAACAATGCCTGCTATGAGTACTAGTTTTACTGCTTTAGTGTTTACGCTTCCTTAATTAAGTGAAACATATTTTTATGTACATGTAATATGTGGTACATGTATATATGCCAGTCCTATAACTTCTGGTCATTAGCTTTGTTAAAGTTGTGTAATATGTGGTACATGTATATATGCCAGTCCTATAACTTCTGGTCATTAGCTTTGTTAAAGTTGTTAATAAGGCCTGCAAACAGTTCCAGATATTTTACCATATCAAAAAGATAAGGCGTACAATTTCCAGGAAAGGAAACAAGAGAAAGAAACAACGAAAGTATGAACGAACTTTCTCCATGTGGTCCAGGTGTTCGCAGAAAGAAGCTAACTGATGAGCCATTAGGAGCCACATGATATTGCTTATTCAGGCCCAAGTTGTTTTCTTTCTCTGTTGATGTCATTTCAGGCTCATAAATTTTGACAATTGCGTTTACCATCCTTAACTTGTGTATTTTTTTGCCCCAACACGAGGTCATCACAGTTCAAATGGTTCCAAATTCGTCTTTGTTCTGATTGTCAAACCAAAGTTGCTTTCTTGCCAAAGGGCCCCAAATCCTCGTGGAAAGATCAGTTTGCTAGATCATTTATTAATTTTGCAACTAGAATATGCTATACGAAACCTTTGGATAGAGTATCAACTCGTTTTAATTATCGAGATGTAGTGCAGATACTAATCCTGATAATTATTTTTTCGTAACAGAAGCAAGATATTAGAAGCAAAACTCCAACTCAGCACTGGCTTGACGTGTAGCTACAAGCTCATTTTTTTTTTACTTTACTGATATGTTAAACTTACACCAATTTGTGGTTATGCGCATGGATTAAAAGTGCTTGACAAAGTTATAACCTGAAAAGAGATTTAGCTTTCACATGAATGGCAATTACTTCATCACTTGTTGATCCCTTAATTAATACCTGGCGGTTAAGTAAAAATTTTGTACAGGTGGTCGTGATCAGTAAACTAATTAAGATTCTTTATGTATACATCAAATGAATGTTCATTTCAACTGTAGAAGTAGTGGAGAACCAATACGTGGACCTTAATTAAATGGTGTATGCATTGAATTGGGTGGTTTATGGGGAGAGAGGGATGAATAAACAGGTTCCTATTTCTCTGAACTGATAGGGAAACAAAAAATTTTTTTTAAAAAAAAACTAGGTTCCCTTAACTGATAGAAAAAGCAGGTTCAATGTTTAACGACTTGGCCTGATTATCCCTTATCTCAACTTTGCTGCTTTTGACCTCCATATGAAAAATGATCGATCAATCATTGGATCTTAGTTAAATAAACTAAACAAACTGTTTTTTCCACCTCATAAAGCTTTGATGGTAAGAGTTTTACTCAAAACACTGACTCCTGAATCTGATGAATATATTATCCGTGTGGGATTGGTCTGGGCTGATAAGGAGTGATGGATGACGGGTAAAAGAAAAAGTAGTAGAGCAGAGCTAAAGAAGCAAAAAGCAGTTGTACGAGTTTTCAATATCAATATCATTTAACTTCATAAAGCAAGTTAAGAGATGGTAGATCCTTTTTTTGATACAAAAAAAGGTGGTAGATTTATGCGGCTGAGAACATGTATAAAAGCCAGCCATAGACAAAACAAGGAAAGTTAGGTCCTGAGGTGGCAATTTTGTTTTGGCATGATAATGAAGATTTGATGATGGTAGACATCATGGGTTCAAAGGCTGACATTATTCATCCCCTGAAGAACAACTCCATATCCAATCCCACAACATATGTTTTAGAAAGAAACAATAATCACATAAAGGTAGGTTACATAGTAAACAGTACAGCAAGAGAAAAAGGAAAAACATCATGGAGCAAAAGGTGCTTTGGAAAATCTTCATTTCATTGGTGTCTTTTATTTTTGTGTTTTTGGAACTTTCGTTAGTTTTCTCTTTGCAAAACAGTGGTTAGAATCTTCATGCATTATCAAATTAGACAAGTGAAAAGGGCCGAAAGTTGCATGTGTGGCATACATGTCAGTTCTCGACGTTGTCTCACTTTATTATGGATAGATAATGGAGTGGAAGATTATTCAAATTGGACCGATAAAAGGAAGAAAAGAGAGATTATTGAATCTTAGCTGAAAAAGAAAAACGAATGTGCCATGAAGCATATACCAGCTGAAAGACTAAAATGATAAAGAAAAAAAAAAAGGGTAGAGAGAGATCATTGCTTTCTACGCTTAGCTCAGCTATATTAAGCCCATAAAGGACTAAGAAACAGAAAATACTAGTGTAGGATACGAAAAGAAACCAGGCCATTATTATTATGTAACTCAGAATCTGCAGCATGGAAATAACACTTTATAATGGAAAGCAACTTGCAGAACAATGTACCAAGTGAACCTATGAAGAACAGTTTCTGGTGTTATTTATTTTATAGTAAGTTTAGTGTTGGAAATGGCACAGAAAAAGACCAGAGGGGGATTGGCTAATTCTTCTAATAATTGAGTGGCTCCACTCTGCTTTGCGGATGAGCTTGAGCTAATAATCTAAATCCATGTATGGATTAAGTTTGTTTCCCATCACTATTATGTGGCCCAGCCTACAATAATCAAGCAAGAAGATCTATATTAGATTCCCCATTATTATTACAAATTTAGATTGGTTAACCTTGAGTCCAAGAATACTGTTCCCAGGATTTCAATTCCTGCCATGTGCCATCTTGTGTATGATGAATTTTGATAATAATTTCAAAAAGAAACGATGCCAAAATACAGGAAATCCACAAAAAAGTCCTTACATGAACAGATGTGTAGCGGGTAACATACCAACCTTCTTTAAAACCTGCAAAGTTATCACTCTAAAACGTATAAACCAGATAGAGAAAAGTATCAACCTTCGCAGCAACAGTAAATTGTTTTGCAATGCATCAGTATCAGTATTCAGAAAACAAATTAATCACTTACAGGACCACCAACAATTCTTGTTAAAAATTGAATGATGCATATAGATTCATCTGTCAAAACCGCTGGACCAGATGGCCGTAATGCGTGTTCAAATTCTCGAGGATAGATTCTAGTGAGAGTTAAAAGAAAGCACAGCAGGAGTCCACACCTTCTGGGCACACTTGTTTTGGACCCAATCGTAGATCACATATCGCATGGATCAAACTGACTACCACCGACTCAACTTTGTACTTTGTAGACCAACAAATACTGCCTCCGGGAGGGAAAAAAGAGAGGAGAAAAGAACAAAACAGTAACAACAAATTGGGAACCCATCACCAACGAATTTTTTTTTTTCCTTTTTCATTTGAAGGACAAGGGACTTCAGTTGCCAGTAACATGACATCCAGTGAAGATTGTGTACCTGAAGGAGATCACAAGTATCTGAGCTGTTCTAGAGGGAAACCAATACCTATGTACTAGAAATATTTCTTCCACGGTGTAATCAATTGAAACTTTAAGAGAAGCATCTTAATGTGCATGATGGTATAGCCTCTGGAGATCCTTGCAGTGAGTGCATATCCACGGTGACACAGGAGGGTCCAGACAGTAAGAATGAATACATCGACTTTGGCAAAGATGGCAGCTAATCAGAAGTTCCTCAGGCTCCCGAAAAAGGCATGCACTACAAACTGATGCTAATAAGAACTGTTTAAACCAAAGAGAAAATTAGAGCACTTGGCATTAGAAGATACAGTTTCTATATCAAACAACAAAAGAATATGAAAATAATGAACAACCTTAAAACTTCAAACTCTTAGTAAGATTATATCTTGTGCATGGTGAAGTCCAATCTATGATAAGCAGCTAGTCTAGAGCTTGGCCAACATCTATGTATTGATCCAGTAAGACACAGACACAGTCCCTTCAGCACATCCCTTTTCATATACTAACCCAAGAACTACCGGACAGACAGAACAAGTATTCCAGATTTGATGAATAGAAGAAAAACCATGAACAAAAAAACAAAAAGGAGTTTCCTGGTTTTTCCTTCCACAATTCAATATCCAGGGAAAAATAGTTTTTTTACATTGGGAAAGATAGTAGACGTAAATTTAATCAATTGCCACTAGGCTATTCTAAATGTTCAGTTTCACAGTATCGACATTATATACAAAAGCAGAGTAGCACTCTTTTGATTTCATAATTGTAAAATTTGTGATAGAGAATTGCCTAGTTAGCTAAACATCAAACATGGGCATATGCAGATTTACTCAAACGAGTATAAATAGTACCTCAGCATCAGATCTGCATCTCTCTTGGTCCTCAATAAAGAAGATATCAGTTGTTGATGACGTATACGGAATAGTTTGAGAGTAAATTTTCTGATCAGAAGTATCTGCGGCTTCAACTCTTATGATTCGATCAAAACTGGCCTTACACATAGGACACGTTGAAAGTTTTCTCATCGAAGCCTAGCCATATATCATCAGCCACCAAGGAAAGTTTAGTACTTGTAGACAAGTATAGAAGCAATGCAATGACCAACCAGTGATAGTAAAAGAATCAAGCTAGCCTGAATCAAAAATTCTTTTAGAGTTGAGAAAATAAGAAACCAGAAAACGAAAATTTTCTCCTCTCACAAATAGTCACCTGACTGTTAAGCCCAAAACAAAACAGGAATGCAGACTGCGCAACTCTTTTATGCGTTCCCTCAAAAATTTTCTAAAGATTTTCCTCCACTTTTCAGAAACTCAATGGTAATGATATACATTAGAATTAGAACAGAATCAACCAGATAGTTGTCACAGAGAATCCAAGAAGCTTCTCAAAGTACAGGGAAACAGAAGGGGATGAGCTAAAGAGATTGCATACCGTATGATCAGCCCAGCTTTGGATGCATCTATAGCAAAATCGATGTCCACATGGTAATATGCCTCTAGTTGGACTGAATTCTGTTAAGCATATGACACAGGATGATAACTCCAAGGAAGTAGGTGACCTAGGTCCACATTGGCCCATATCTTTGGCCTTCCCTTTTGAGTCCTCATTGTCAGGCCTCTTTAAGGAAGTTGGAGCAAACTCAGGAAACAAACTTGAATGCTCTGAGCCAGACAAAAGATTCCAATCTCTGACCTCTTCAATTTCGTCAAAAATTTCACTAGCAAAATTCCCATCCTCATTCAAGGTAGCATTAGATGTTCCTCCGCGTTCAAACGTATGAGCATTTCTTTCAGCATCTGCAGATTTATAAGCGGCAGCAGCGTCAGGTTGCTTTTCATGAACTCTGGTTGGGCACTGCTCATTGTCAGATTCCAAAAGCTCAGTCTCAACATTTTTTCTGCTAACATTTTTCTTCACAAGCCTCCGCATTTTATGTGAAGGGTCGTCCAAAGATGTGCTTCCAATTTCATCAGTTCTCCATTTTCCTTGCAGTACATTTGAACAAGAACTTGACTGTTCATGCCAAGAAACCTTCTTCCTTTCTCTCTTAGAATTTGATTCTCCCTGCTTTCCAGTAGAAAAAGGAGATAAAATTTTCATGGAGAGTGAAAAGCTTGATCAGTTACAGAAAAGAGGAATTCAACTGAAATAAGCTCAAGTAAGATTGACTGGCATAAAAAAGAAAAGGTTTGAGCAGTAAAAAAATATGATACCAAACTCAATAAATGGTAGGAGTGGAAAGTACAAACCATGGATCAAGACTAGGAAATTGTAATGCAAGTATTTTCAGAAAACAAAGAACAGCAAAAAACTGTGACGTTTCACACCAAATAACGAGATTTCCCGTAGCAAATGTGCCCAACAGGACTGGACCTCAGATTTTTCAAGATCAAGCTTCTAAATTTAACCTTTTCCAGGAATGGACACTTTTGAACAGTTAAGATTACGTGTCCCATATACAGAAAAATCACTTTTGGATCTTATTTTCTCCCAACTTCTAACATTTCACATGAACTATAACAAGAACACATACATAAAGAACAATAAACAGGAAAAAAAAAAAAAACAAGCAAACACCAAAATAAACTACAACTAGGGAAAAAAGCTGGAGAAGTACGCTAAATTGAACAAATGAATAGGACTTTAGAAAAAACATACATTACAACTAACCTGTTTGGACTTTGCTCTATATTTGCGAAGTCTGCCTTTTCCAACATCAGGGAACAAATCCTGCAGTTGGCCAGAAGTACAAAACTGTCAAATTTCACATCTTGAAAACCAACTAGAACTTATACCAAGCAGCATTGACAAACAAAAAACCATAATTGTTTTCATCCCACAACGATGTTCAGTACTTACTTGATCCAATAAGAAAGAATCAGTCCAGGCAGAGACATCAGTAACTCTTCTCGAGGAATTATCACAGGAATTGGATCTGTCAGACAATGCCTCACGGCTGTTGTTTAGGGATACAAGCTTATCAACAGCAGCCGGAACTTGCAGCAATAAAGGCCCCACTTCTTCTCCGCTGCAGACGAAGAAAACATGTAAAAGTAAGGGAAAGCTTCTTGTAACTGATTTGCAAAGAAGAAGGAAGAACTAAGCCACACCTTTGCATCATATAGGGATGCTCCGGCACGCGAATCCCTTGCTTCACGCATTCTTCCACCCAGCGATGATTCACAATTATCGCGTCAAATTTCTTCCCGAGACTGTACTTCCTTCCTTCGAATCTCCAACAAACCTGATATTTTTTGGTAAAATTGAAACCCTAAAGAGTTCAAGTTCCTGAATTCGCGAAGAAGAGCGGGGGTATAGGTGATTGATTAGTGGAGGAGGACTCACCAAGTGCGTGACGGATCGCGACATCGCGCCGACGAAGCTGGCGCCGGAGTGAGAGATGAGCTTGATGAGGTTGAACCGCTCGGTGCCGTGGTAGCCGCTAACGGTTGCGACCACTGATTCCATGCCGGGAACCGGACGCTCCATTGATTCCGCGAAACGACTTATCGTTGATGAATTGGAAGCGGTGGCTAATTAAAATCGGATAATTTTGCGGTGTTGTTTTAGAATAGAGAGAAGGAGATATGAATTGACGAGAACTTGAGAGTCGTTTTTGTCTTCCTCGGCTCTTCAGCGAGCAGATATGAAGGTTTTGCCGGGAAATGAAAAGTTTGAATCTCTTCGGGCAAAAAATACCAAAGCAAGCTGGGGAAAAAATAGGATAAAGGCCAAAGCCCATAGAAAGTAGAAGTATAATCAATCCGGCCCGTATTACTGGACTAGACAAGACCTACGATACAACGAAGCCCAAGCCCAAATTCGTAGGTATACATACGTTCAGGGGATTCTTTCCATCTTGCGGGATGTTTAACTTGCTTTCTATTATTGATTTTTTCCATTTTATTCATTATTTTTTCCGGAAAGGAAATGAAAATAAAAGCGAGTAATCAAAGAAGAAAACCAAGACTACTGTTGATTTAATTTGAATTGTTTATTATTCAATATATCAATCTAAAAACAAAACAATTTGTAATAGTAGAATACATTCATCATCCTGGACAATTGTTGTCATGGAAAAATATTACGAGGAATTCGTAACTTCCAAATGCAATACAAGCCAGCACCAAAGTCTTCCACCTTCCAATTTGGACCAATACTTGGTTCTTTCGATTGATTTGAATTTCTATTTCATATGATGTTCAATCACCATTTCTGGTTTCTGCAAAAAACCTTAATAACTGACCTCCCACCATCCACTGTCCACAGTCCACACTAGCAGTCACAGACAACCAGAAGCGGAGCAAATAAAAATTTACACAGCGAATTTAAGGGTGTAATATCGGGTACAAATATATGCCGAATCTAATGGAGGAGTCTCTCAACATCTGAGTATCATTGGATGATATTACGAACCTACTAGTGGAAAGAGACTGGAGCAGTAAATGGTGGTCACAGGTGCTGGAAAGCTACCATTCCGAAGGAACTATGTCTCCACAAGAGGCTGGCTAGCTATCAAAATCAAGGCTGTATGACAAAGTCCACCTGCAACACCTTAACTTCCCAGAGAAGGTTAACGGATATTCTGTCAAGATATGCTCATCTCTTAACAGGGTTTGCACTGCGAGGTGGTCCCTCATAGCCACTTCCAGCTCGAGTTGGTGGTGTTGCAGACCCATAAGGCAGATTGCTGGCAGGTGCTACTGGCCCATGTTGCCCAGGAACCCCTCTGGCTGCCGCATCATAGCTGAAACCCCCAGAGGGATCATAACCAGGTAGCCACTGTGCATCATAACCAGGTTCTCTCTGAACATCATAACCGGGAACTCTCTGTGGATCATAGGCAGGCCCTCTGTGTGCATCATAGTTGGGACCTCTTTGAAAATCATAAGCAGGTCCTCTCTGATGGCCATAAATATATGCCCTTTGTGGATCATAGCCAGGTCCTCTTGAAGCATCGAAACCAGGTCCTTTTGGAGCCTCATAACCAGGGCCCCGCAGTGCATCATAACCAGGTTTTGCAGGACCGCCGCCAGATTGAGCTCCAAAATGAGTAGGAGCACTGGTACTGGCTCCAGGATTAGCAGGTGCACTGACGTTGGCAGCAGCACCGCTGTTACTGGAAGGAAGGGCCGTGTTTCCCTGCACAGATAGCAGAAATCTTCAATGTTCACATCTATCTTGAACCAGACAATCATCTTCAACGTTCACATCTATTTTGAACCAGACAATCATCTTCAACGTTTACATCTATTTTGTTCCAGACAATCCTATAGACTCATCAACATTGTATTGACATAATAACACCACGCCCAACAACATCATGATGAAGACTGTCTGCAGTACAGAATTGTTTCAAACTCAATGGAACGAGCAGCAGATGAACTAGGATCATCCATTGTTGAGTTGGGAAAAAAATAAAGGTCACAGGTCCATATTTTCCATAACTTAAAGAAAGACACAAACAATCATATAATGACAACAATGACTTCATATTTCAGATGTAAGCCAAGGAACAGCCATGACTTTCGGATTTCAGTTGTTAGCAAAGGACAACCCAACAGTCATATTTAAGCCCATATTCACATTTGAATTAGTAACACTGTCTTTCAGATATAAATATCCCATTTGCTGTCACTGCATCAATTACCTTCTGATATATGGTACCAAGCATGCCAGAATATATTTTCAATTGCGGCATGAAACACAGTATATCTCCTGAGCATCTATATGTAAAATAAAAGTAATATACCAGAGCGGACAAATACAATGACAGAAAATACAACCCCTTGAATAAAACTCAATATAATAAAGTGGGCACACCTGGCCTTGGGGAACAGCATAACCATCTTCGTACATAGTTTGTCCCATTGGTCTAGCAAATGCCTCAGTCTCATTGTTGGTAAGGGTACCTCCATAAGGCCCACCTGCAACTGAATATAATAATGAAGTTCATAAACCTGCAAAAAATGATTGGGAACAAAGAGCTTTGCAAGTAGAAAAAGCAGGCATACCAGCTCGCATATCAACACTAGCCGTCTTAGTCAACTCCGTCCGAAGCTTTTCCACTTCCTTGGACATTGTAAGGTAGTTTTTCTCCATCCCCTGAAGCGACTCAAGATGATCATTGAACAATTTCTTCTCATAGTCATACGAAGCCCTGTAGCGAAACAGTTCCACAATTAAGTTCGAATCAGTCACACAGAATTTACTCAAACTAACCCAATGAAGAGCAGCCAAATAAAGCAAGAGAACAAGCACCTGCACCGCTGATACTCCTGCCGAAGATTGTCAAGCTCAGCCATCATAATCGGAATCTGCTGCACCTCGGTGTGAGCCCTATGAAGTTCCTGATTCAGCTGGTGCACTTGAGCCAGAAGCTCCTGCCTAGCTGCATCCAACTTCCCAGCTTCCCCCTGCGCCTTCTGCAACTCCACCCTAACCGAATCCCCGCCTTTCAATTCCCCTTCCATCTTCGCAATCTTCTCCAACATTCCCCTCATCTGCTGCTCCCTCTCCGCCTTCAAAGCATCCAGATGAGCATGAAGCGTCTGCAACTCATGCTGCGCCGCGGCCAGCTCCTGCCGCAGAGTTCCGTGCGTGTTAAGGAGTCTCTGGTTCTCCGTTGCGAGCCTCCGTATCTCCACGTGTTGCGCGGCGATCTTCTGCTCCATGACTTCGGGCGGAGGGACCATATCGAAATGCGGGAACGGGCCGGGCATGGGCGGGCGGGCTACCGGGCCGAATGGATCCGGGTGGACCATGCCGTGACCCAGGGGCGGGCGGCGGAGATGAGGAGGCGGAATTCTGCCTTTACTCCCCATTTTATAACGAAGCCACTAGCTACCTATATCGGATAGTAGTATAAACTAAGAAGAAGCAAGACATCACAAGCGAATTGCGATCATAAATTGAACATGAATCAACCAGGCTTAGTTAATCATGAAAAATTGAACTCGCATTAAGCTAATCAGTAGATGGATTATATAACCTAGAGATAACGGGTTTTATAGAAAGAAAAAAGAAAGACAGGAGAAGAGTAAAGAAACAGCGGCTTTACCGGAAGGAGGAACGGCGTCGTAACGAGAGAGAAAGAGCGGACGAAGCACAGGGCTCGATAGGAGAAGGAAACAACCGTAACTGTGGCTCCTGCTTTGTTGTATCTTCTTTTTCTTTGGTTTCTGTCTTCTCTGTGTAGTACTCCGATGAAAATTAAACGGAAGAACTGGGAAGATGGCAGGGAGTTATCTTTTGTTGTTGCTTTGTACTTTTGTTTTAAGGATACGATACGCGTCGTTTAGTCTCGGAACCTCTTTGAAGTTCTAATTGGTTGTCGTCTAATTGTGTCACAATTTTTACTTGAGAATATCAAATTGACCCCTTAGCTTTTTTTTTTATTTTCTTCTTTTACCCTTGCTTTTGAACCTTTAATTTTATTTCCTTTTTGCTCCCAACTCTTCAGCCCACGAAACCCACATACCCACAATTCGGTCCAAACTTTAAAAAACCTTTCACGGGCTTTCACTCGGCTCTCTCCAGGTCACGGCCCGGGCCTGTTTTGTGCATCAACATTTTATTTTTTGGTAAATTTGCATCAACAGTAGTGGAAGCATAATACTCTTCTTTACAAGTGGAAAAGAAAAAGTGCATCATAAATTGAATGGTCCATCACCAAACGAATTAAATTGACTCTCCTTGTTCTGAACAGCAAGAGAACGTTCAACTTTTCCCTTAGCAAATCTCAGACATTAATGCTACATGATATGTATAATAAAATAAACAAGTAAATAGAAAAAAAAAATGCAAGCAATAAGCAGCTTTACGCTACAACTTGCGGGACTTTTGCCAGTGATGCTTGTATTTTCTCCTCTTCAAACGACAAGTCAACTATATTGCCTTGCAAGTACTTCTCATAAGCTGGCAAATCAAAGTGGCCATGTCCACACATTGCCGTGAGGATAACCTTTGCTTCTCCTGTCTCTCTACAGTGAAGAGCTTCCCTGATTGTGGCTGCAATTGCATGTGTTGGCTCTGGTGCAGGTATTAGTCCTTCTGTTCTAGCAAATTGTATTGCACCTGTAACATCAGAGAACACCAATCTTATCCCCCTTTGTTTCTTTTCTTAAAAATTTCCAGGTTGAACTAATTCTGCATCAAATTGCTTCAGGTTGTTAACAGACTGGTATATACCATTCTAAATAAGTTACTGGTTACCTTCAAAGCATTCAGTCTGGGGAATCGCCATGGCTTCCATCAAACCCAATTCATAAACATGTGAAATCAATGGTGCCATGCCATGGTACCGTAACCCACCTATAAAATAGAGGATCAACTATATATTACACCAAAAAAAAGGGGTAACAAATTCAAGAATTCAAGTTATCTAATTTTTGCTATAGTTCAAATTTACCAGCATGGATAGGATCAGGAATGAAGTCATGTCCTAATGTATGCATCTTCATCAACGGAGTCATCCCTGCAGTGTCCCCATAATCATATGCATACACACCTTTTGTAAGCGAGGGACAAGCTGCTGGTTCAACTGCTTTTATGACAGGATTGATTTTCCCATTAAGCTTCTCCCTAATGAATGGGAAACTAAGACCAGCAAAGTTGGAACCACCACCAGTACAGCCTATGATCACATCCGGGGTTTCACCAATGGCTTCCATTTGCTTTATGCACTCCTCGCCTATGACAGTCTGGTGTAACAGGACGTGATTAAGCACACTCCCCAAGCAATACTTGGTGTCAGCATTTGCAGCTGCTACCTCCACAGCTTCTGAGATTGCAATGCCTAGGCTTCCAGGGCTAGATGGATCCATGTCAAGGATTTTTCGACCTGCATCGGTGATGGTGGATGGAGATGGGTGTACTTTTGCTCCCCAAGTCTCCATCATCATTCTGCGATATGGTTTCTGATCATAAGAAGCACGAACCTGCCATACCTGCATAGAGTTTCAGGCAAAGGCTTTGATTTATGGCCATGTTCATTGTAGAACTAGATCCAGGACTAGCATGACTCGGGTCAAATTAGAGACCTTCTAAAGGGATTGAATGAGGCATATATGATATATGCAGAAAATTCGAAGGGACTGCGTCAAATTTCCAGAATCCAGATTATATGACTCTTTGTTTTTAAGTCACTCAATGATTCAGATTTTGGATGCGAGTAATACCCTTTTCAGTACAGAAGAAGATTATTCTATGGTTATACATTCAGCCTCGTTTAATGAGTATAATGTCAGATATAGATGAAGGAAACACGCAAAGTTCTTTTGAGCCAAACCAAATCAAAAGCTGAAGAGATAAACTACTTTCATCCAGATTTCTTGAACAAATTTATGCTAAACTACAGCGTTCCTTACCTCGCAGTTGAGACCAAATAAGCTGCAAGCAAAGGCTAGTGAACTTCCCCATTGGCCGGCACCAGTTTCTGTTACAACATTTCTTATGCCCTGCTGCGCGTTATAGAAAACCTGAGGCACTGCAGTGTTGGGTTTATGTGATCCAGCTGGGCTCACACCTTCGTACTTATAGTAAATCTTGGCAGGAGTCTTAAGCAGCTTCTCTAACCTCTTTGCCCTGTAAATTCAACCCAGGAACGTAAATGTATTATACATGTCAGAGAAATGGTAACACCCTAAGATGATTTAGATTTTAGAATAAACCTTATCAAAGGAGTCGGGCGCCAGAGCCTATAAATGTCAAGAACTTCTTCAGGGATGTCTATGAACCTGTCAGTGCTTGCCTCTTGCTTGATCAGCTCATTAGGAAAGAGAGGAGACAAATCCTCAGGTTTGACTGGTTGGAAAGTCTTAGGATTTAGTGGAGGAGGAGGCTTCACCGGAAGATCTGCAATGAGATTGTACCATTGACTAGGGACTCCAACTGGTTTGAAACCAGCAGCTAAGGTGGCTCTTGCTCTGCATCCATTTGAAAGCCTTACACTGGTCGGTTTTCTTTTCAGAGAAATACCTCCAAGCCATGGCTCCTCACCTATCCAAAGTCTATCCATGTCATTATCCGAATGGAACAAAACAGCATCAGAAAGAATGGAAAAGAAAATTTTAGGCACTATTACCTTTGGTGAAGATAGTGGATGGTTTTGCATTGAAGGATGAACAAGAAGAGGCCATGTTTAAGGGGATTTTCCACTTTCAAACTTTGCTTGTGTTCTCATCAGAACTATAAGTTAAGACCATCTCCAGTGTGGGCTTCATGAGAGGGCTCTATTTGCCATATCAGCAATTTAGAGTCTGTCTCGCCACTGGAGGAAAAGGAGAGGCTCTATGAATAGAAGAGACCGTCTCCAAAAATAGAGACCGGGAGAGCCCGCCTCTATCTACTTCTTCTATTATTATATTATTTAATTTGTATATAATAAAAATTATTATAAAAATTATATTTGTAAGATTAATAATATAATATACATATGGGTCCTCAATAGAGCCTCCGAATAGAGCCTGTATGATTGGACGATATTAGAGGCTCTAAATGTAAGTGAAGGCTCTGTCTGATGTGGCGTTGATGTGGCGCTGACATGGCAATAATAGAGCCTCCCGATAGAGCCTGCCACTGGAGATGGTCTAAGAGAATAAGTTAATGTTTAATTAATGTTACTTGAAAACCGAGACCTCTAGTTTACCTTTTCTTCCATAGTACGGGACCACATTTAAGATGCAGAAAGCCTGAAAATTTAATGTGCACTTAGGAGCATTTGAGTAAAACAAATGTGGAAAAGTCTAAAAGAAGGGAAAAAAAAAAAAAGTGCCATGACAATGAGAGGATTTTTTTTTTTTTTTTTTGAGCAACGACAATGAGAGGATGAGTTAAAATAATGTGCACAAGGCTAAAAGCAAAACAAAAAATGTACACCGAGAGTGGAGTGTGGCTTGGCATATGCAAGAAATTCAAGTTTGACCAAGAGGAACACCAAAATTTAGGCATTATTGATGTTTGCAATTTTCTAAGTTTTACACGTGGTAAATAGAGGCCATGTCCATCTGGTGTACGACTTGGGAGTGGACCAAAACGATGATGCATGCAAGATAGATAGCTTCCGCCTGTGGGTGAACGGGTGGAGGATAAGTAATTAGTTTCTTTGAACTTGGAAGAGTAGTGGTATTTTCTTCTCTTGCACGAGTTATTATTAAATACTTTCACCAAATTCGTGCTGCTAGCTTGAAGAGGACCGCGGGTAGTAGGTAACTACTGAGTGGCTTTCGAGAGAGCAGCCCCAGAAGTACGTAAGAGGGCCTACCGTTTTGTACAAAAGAAATAACAAATTAGAAGGAGGGCAACCCTTGGTAACTGCCCACAAGCAAATAGCAAATGCAGATGATTTTGATAGATAAAGACTCTTTCCTCTTGCCGCCTTGAAAAATCTTTATGCATGTCTACAGGTGTCTGGAGTACATACCAAAGTGGATCTATTGCCTTGATCATCAATGTCTTGTAAGTGTCAAACATAATAAGATGGTTGTTGGCAAGCTTTTATTTCTGCCCACTAGCTGCGCTTTGCTGAAAGTAGAATTGTATCGAACCGGGGATGTGACTTGAGAGGACTACTACGCTGCATTATATTTTGGCATATATGGATTGGGTGAAAACAGTTGGCTGCATGAACTATGGCATAATAACATTTTGTGCTGTTCTGTTCACACTTGTCACCTGGAATCGACGGTGAACAAGAAAAGCACGCAATATTACCCAATGCGAGTACACTGTACACAGGTCACCCTCCTATTCCTTAAAGGAGACTAATTCAGATTAAATCACGCAATAAGTTTCTAATTACAAGTAGGGCCCAGATACCCTGGCTTTGAGGCTGATCGAGCACAGGGACAAACGAAACTTTTCCAACTCTGGTCTCTTGTACCGTGAAGAATGAACCAGTATCCTGTACTGAAGGGATGTAGCCTTTTAAAATTTTAAGTCTCCACCTTGCCGGGACAACAGGTTCTGCAATGTTTTGGCTTTCTTCATCTCATATTACAATGTATAGCATGCCCTGTGTATGGATCCTCAGGTGGGTGGCTCTATTGAAAGGCTGTTTACAGATAACTAAGCTCACACCACTGTATTAAGATCTCCTTTCTGGTAACTGACATGGGGCCGCTTAAGCTTAGAGTGCAACTAGCAAGCTTTTTCCAGAATTTCGTGCACGTAAAGACAGATTCCTTACTTTAAATTTCTTTTCTACGAAAATATAATCACGCTGGCCAATTATTTCTTTTGATGTTATAAAAGAAACACATAGCAGGCATGCCTGTTTCAAACAAGCTTTTTATAGCACAGACTACATACTGTCAAATCATGGTTAAGCAAAAATAAACGAAGTGAGCTTCATAGTTAAGCAATACCATAATCAGAAGAACTAAAATATGTGAAATGCAATTCACTCTCCTCTGACATCAACATCAAAACTATATTCCTGATCACACCCGAGATATGAATCACACATGAAATAAAGTGTGTAGGACTTACTTCCACCTTCCGCTGGAGCAGCAAATTCCAGCTTTGTCTTCGACTTCCTTTGCAGGAGAACCCTCTTGATTGCAAGCAGCTGGTCCCTCTCGGTGTCACCAACAACAAGCCACCAGCCTTCTTCTTTCGCATTAGGATACCTGGCAGCATTCACAGGCCCCACCTCAGTCCTTCCCTGCAGATCCCTTTCAAGAGTGACCAACAAAGTGATATCTGCTCCTGCTCGCACGTTACCACTATCCATAACCTCATATGACAAGTCAATGTTTGGGAAACGGTTGCAAAAAATTGCAATGTCCAGCAACTGTGAATCTGACATCTGCAGAAGCTCACGCCTGCAGTCATCTTCCATCTCCACCAGATCAGACACTGTCTCAATACTCTTTCCAGGATTCTGTATGCATTTCTTGATCAAGTCCTCTGTGAAATAGGGAAGCTGCAAAAGCATGGAGTCACGCTCCCACATCCCTTGGGTCAACATTTGGCTAACTTCCATGGCAAGAAGAGCAAGGTTCAACCAACCATTGTTCGAAACAACATCAACCATAGCTTGAAGCAATCTACTGGCAGAAAGGATCACTTCTTGTTGGTCCATCGCCAAGATTCCCCTCACAAATTGCCTGGAGAAATGGGCCTGCAGCAATACATTTTGCTTTCACATGTGGATCAGTATATTTTAGATTTTCAAATGAAAACCTCTGGTGCTTGACCAACCCCAGAAGTACCCCTTCCTCCCCAGATCGTATTGGAAGCTGTGCGTACTCCAATGCTAAAGTCAAAATCTCCAGCAGACCCTTCGTCTTGGTTTTGGGAGTCAACAAGGAACTGAAACGTTCAACAGTAATGCAACTGACATAATAGTAAGATGCTATTCTCCCCAGATTCAAAGGATAAAGATCTGTATCATCCTTGATTTCTATAAATTTGTTATCTTCCAAATCACTCAATGCATTCTCAACAAGCTCTGAAAGGTGGTCAGAAAAGATGCCTGTGACTAACTCCTTGAAGGTTATAGTAGTTTGGATTTTGGGTGAGCCTTCTATACATGAAAGTCCATGTCAGATAATCTACAGCATCCTGCTTTGTCTTGATAACCCCAGCAACAACTTCAGCATTAAAATTGTCTTGCAAGAAATGGTGCAAATGACTCTCTACAGGGAATGCTTCAAATAAAAATTTCTTGTAGTATTCTTTCTGGGGTGAATGACAAAGGAGGACACACTTTCCAGAGTTATCAAGCAGTGGTTGGCTAGCATGACCCATCATTTGCAGTAGATCTGGAAGAGGGTAATCTATAGGAGCATTCTCAAGCCCTTCGTGATATTGAGTTCCCATCACAACCACCAAATGTGCTGATAACGGCACTCTCCAGCACATTGAGCTACTCATAACACAAACTTGTATCCATCCAGTTTCAAACAATTGAGACACAACTTCTTGATCCGAATTGCTCAGGCCTTCGTGTAAGTAGCCAACTCCATGACACAAAGTGACTCTCAACATTTCTTCCTGAATCTTTCCAGTGAAAGGCTCCAATTCTTCAGGAGAATGTAAAAGAAAAGCTGGATTTTCCTTATTATCCATAATTGAATATGTTATCAGATCTCGAACAGCAAGTCGCACATGCTTTCTTGTGGGAACAAACACAATGGCAGGCTTTCCATTCTCTCCATGCTGGACTGTAGAAGTATAGGTTGGTTTTGCCATAGCTTGCATCCTCGCTTCAAAGTCCACTATATCTACACCCTGTATGTGTATTTCCAGAGGTACAGGCCGCACACTAGGTGGGAAGTTGAAAAGGCCTTGAGAAGTGGCTCCTATCCAATCCCCTAGGTCCTTGGCATTTGCAAGTGATGATGAGAGAGCCACAATCCTGATTGTTGGCTTGCTTGTTTCTCAAAAAACTGATAAATCACATGAACATCGATGTTATAATCAAAACATCGATGTTGTGATCATTCTGGAGTTCCAAATAATCCGGCCGAGAGCTTAGAACATCGATGTTGGCTCTTAGAACATCGATGTTATACGAATTCCAGAAAGTTTGCAGAAGCTCAAGAACATCGATGTTGTCCCTAGAACATCGATGTTTTCTGGAAATTCCAGAAACCTTCAAGAACACCAAGAACACCAAACTCAGAACTGATCAGAAGTGACTCTGAACCTTTCAGAATTGTTTTATTAGAGATTGAACAACTTTGTTTACTCTCAAATAACACTCAGAAATGAAAAGAATGGGTGTTTAACAAGTCTCACAAAAAATCACACTCAAGAATACACCAAGAACATGAAGAACATTCAAACAATTTTCCAGAAATATGCAGAATTTGTTTCTCTAAACTCTCAATCCTTTTTTCTTTGTAAGAGCAAGTCTGAAGCCTTGCAATGAAGTGAAGACGCCACGTTTTTACTTGAATTCACTTTGTTTCACTTAATCAAAACCACATTACAATAGCCACTTATATAGACCACAAGTGTAGTCCACTAACATAGAACCTAGTGCACTTAGCATGTCTGAAAAACACTGAATAAGCATGCTCACCCTAACCTAAGCAGCATGTTACTTAACCTGACAATAACAGAGCACTACAACAAAAGACACAAAAGTAGAACCAAATAAAGAAAACAGAAACTTGCATGCTTTTCATCTCTTCCAATGCTTGCAGACTTTCCCTTCTTCCAAGCTGTACTCTTCACAAACTCAAGACAAGCTGATCAATTCCAACACTGATCTTGTTTCCAATCTGACTAGCAATATATCTCATCCTGGAGACTATCACCTCCAGGATAGGACCACCTTGACTCCCAATCAGGTGAAGTTCATCAATGAGAAAAAGACTAATATGTTGAACGAACTTCCGTTGTTTCCAGCGACGGGATAAAGCATCCCACCTCTCGGGAGTACTTATGATTATTTGACCTCGTTCAAGCAGTTTCAAGTCCATGGTTGGTTCCCCAGTTAATTCAATAATCTGCAAGCCAAGTCCTCCACCAAACTTTTTCTCCTAATCACAGAAGCGTTCCTTAGCAATCCCTTCAAGAGGAGCAATATACACAACACGCAAGACACTCTCAGGCCCCTTTTGGTGACTCCTCAATATGGCAAACTCTGCACAAATGGTCTTCCCACTCCTCGTTGGTGCAGCAACCATGACATTATCATCTGTATTGTACAAAACTATGAAGACCTGTGTTTGGGCAGGATTAAAATGTTTGAAATCTTGATAAAGGGCTTCATACAACGGATTCCTTAAAGCAGCCACAGGCAGAGGCTGTAAATCCAATAACTCTGTAGGAGGATGGTATCTTTCTGGCAAGATCAGGTGCCTGAAAGTGACAGGTAAAACAGTTTGTGATCCAAGCCATTTATCAGACACAACACGGATCATGTACCCAGGAGGCAATGGTTCATAGATAGGTACTGTGAAATTCAAAGAGTGGTCTTCATCACTGTATTGCTTCTTGAGCATAAAGTACTCATGATGAAGAATATGGTCACCATCATTATCCTCCACAAATACCCAGAAAGGTTCCACGTAGCCATGCAACGAGTCTTCCCACACAAAGTCCGGAGTTATGGTAAGTTCAACCCTCTGCACAGTGCGAGTAATTGGCTGAACGTGTGCTGTAAGATTTACCTTTGGGAACTGATGGATGTATTTGTGTAGTGTTCTGCCCAACTTCTGAAAACAAATGAGTTCGCCTACCTGTTGAGCCGAAAGGTCATAATACCGTTCCCACACCAAATCTTTCTTCTCCAACTTCATCAGAATTTCACTTGGAATTCCATGGAACTGACGAAGGGGTGTCTAGACTCTCCACATTCTCTTACAGACCATTTTAGACAAGTTCAATGCCTTCTCAGCAAGCTGTGCCCATCCTCTTTTCAGAACAATTTCAAAAAGGGCTCGCATAAGCCAACCAGCACTCTGAGTTATGAACACCATGTCAGATGTCAATGACAGACCTTCAAGCTTTAGCTTTGAAATATATGCTTGCAGCAAAATATTAATTTTGGCACTAGGATCTTCCGGGCTTTCCTTGATTGGAATTGGAACACGGTCCAGAAGCTTTGCCAGTTCCATCTTTTCATCTTGTCTCACTGTTACGTACTTGAATTCTTCACTCAGTGTGAACAGGTGACATAGCTCTATATCCCCCATAGTTGGCTTCAAAAGCTCATTGTACGTTGATATTGTCCCATGGGTTACATAATAGTAGCTAGCAATGCGACCCAAGTCAGTGGCCTGGAAGCATCCACTTTTCTTTTCATACTTGACCAAATTATTCTTTTCCAAGACTGTTGCAGCAGAATGAATCAAATCAGCCCTTCTCTCTTCCAAAGTAGTGTCTCTTGTGAGAATATCTGGTGCTAAACCATAAAGTGTAGGGTTTCGCAACATCCGGACATACAGATACGTGTATCGAAGCCAATTACAAGCTTCTCTTGCATATTAAAGGGTGCCAAGAACAATTTCCGCATTCAAATGATCAGCCAGTTTGGATACAAACTGACTTTCAATAGAGAGTTGTTGATTCATCAAAGAAACATAGTACGACATTTCACTATAGTCAGTAATGATAATCCCTTGCCCACATGAATCATATTGAGGCCTACCTGCACGACCCAACATCTACATCACATCCAGTGGACTGAGTTCAGTCCATGCTCCCTTCTCCGGGTTATAAATCTGTGTCCCATTAATAATTACAATGCGAGCAGGCAAGTTAACACCCCACGCCAAAGTTACGGTGGAAACCAAGACTTGAATGTTGCCATCTTTAAAGAGATCCTCAACAATGTCTCGATCCCCCCTTGTCATCCCGGCGTGATGGATAGCAAAACCGTAAGGCAAAAGATCTTTGAGATCATTGTTTCTCAATATATCTGTTTCACTTTGAAGAATCTCACGGCTTACACTATCTTCTCTCAAAAATCTACTAATCGTTTCACTTGCAAGTGCTTTGTCACGGATTGCTCTTGCTGTCATAGTTGTTTCCTTTCTCGAGTGGACGAAAATAAGAACCTGATGCTTACCTGCAACATTCATTACCTTTTCATAGCAAATGTCATTTAACAATTGATACCTCTACAGCGGCTTCTTCACATATATTCCAATGTATTGTTGAGAAAGAGGAGCAGGTCGGTAGCTATTATCAAAATGGAACAGTCCCTTTTTCACATCAACCCGCAAAATCGATGCCACGTCTTCAAAATTAGGGAGTGTGGCAGACAGCCCCACCAGCCGTATATGTTCTCCTGTAGCTTCAATTTGCCTCACAGTTCTGGCAACAATACTCTCAAGCACAGGGCCCCTGTTATCATGAAGAATATGAATCTCATCGATGATGAGAAGTTTCACATTTTGAGCGTATGTGGGGTCCCCAGACTTTCGGGTAAAAATATCCCACTTCTCGGGAGTTGTAACAATCACTTGAGCCTCTTCAATCTGGTGACGAGTTAGTGTGTGATCTCCGCTTAGTTCCCTCACTACGACACCATAATTCCGCAGCCGGTTAGACAGGTTACCAACAACTCCTGCCACCAGAGCTTTCATGGGCGCGCAACATAAACTATCTTATACTCGTTGTGGTCGTATGAATCATCCAACTTCCTGTGCAGTCCAATCTGCTGAAGTATGGTAAGAAGCACAACGTTGGTCTTTCCTGCGCCAGTAGGGGCACAGAGTAGTATATTATCAGCATGGAAAAGAGCAGTTTCATAGACTTTACTCTGTATCCTGTTCAAGAGAGGCATCCCTTCGAAAGCCGGTTGTGCCCAGGCCGGCATGTCAGATATTTTCACGAATTTCCCATCTGGTTCCAATGCTTGTGGCTTCAAACCTGGCACATGAATTTCAACGTAACCTTTCCTCTCATGTTGAAAAGAACCAGGTGGGAGATCACAACTGTTTCTTGTCATCAAACGATCACCTTTCTCAAAAGCAATACTGTCCAAATCCAGCAAGCGCGGTTGCTCTTTCGCCCTCTTGACGTCCTTGAGGGAGACAACCTCTTCTCTAACTATGCTTTTCTCCAGATTCTTTTCCCTCCCTCTAGCACGCAACTGCTCCACAATTGCAACCAAATCAGGACCAGAAGCCATCATTTCCGCCTCAATCCGCCGCCTTTCCTCCTCGCCATTAGCTCTAGCCAAGCGGGTACACCACACGATCTTCAACCTGTTTCGGAGAAAAACTTCACGATATTTAACATGTCAACCTGGTGGAGCAGCAACAGCAAGTTCCTCTCCACTTCCGTGTCATCCTCCCCCTCAGCAAGTATCTCGAGCACCTCTTCTGCCAGCTTCCGGCTTTGTTCCGGCTCCATCCTCTGACCAGAAACTTGAGAAGAAAACTTCCTCTGCAGCCAATAAGCATCAATTTCTCCAACATCAAAATCTGCCTCCCCCATTAATTCATCATCGCCTCTCACCCGCAAAGGCCTAGAAACAATGTATTCCGCCGCGTCATCATCCTCTTCTTCCGAGATCAAATCCACGTCATCACCATCACTCTCCTCCTCCCCCTCATCATCATCATCAAACACAACTGCCATCGCCGCGCCATCGTCCAACTCAGCAGCATCAATGACGTCATCATCACCGTCCCTGCCATGATAATCAGTGATATACCTGCTAATTGAAACAAGGTTATCAAACACGTGTTCATGAATTCGATTCATCAACAATTTCTCAATCTCCTCTTTCTTTTTTGGTCGAAACCGGGAAGTATATTAAACAATATACGTGAGCTTAATACATGGTTAGAAGTCGGGAGCTCAATCCGACTTCTATCTTATACAAGAGAACATGGTAGACGTAAAGGGACGGTACAAGACAAAGGAACAAAGTCCCGAACATATAAAATCTGAAAAAAGCCGAGAAAAGAAACGAGGTGTGGCTGGGCTGGATACCATCCACGGCTGGGGAAAGAGAGCGGTCAATGAGGGTGGGGAGGAACCGTCTCCCGATCCATGTCCATGTTGGAGCTGGAAGCCCCGGGGGAGAAAATCATCCGGTGACATTCCTCGCCCAGGACCACAGCTGTGTGGTTCTGGGATTTGCGAGGTCGGGTGAGAGGAACGGTGGGGTTGAAATTCGAGGAGATGACTGGGTAATCTACTGAGGGCGTAGTTGGGGGTGGAGGAGGACCAGTGTGCGTCAGGGGGATATCAAGGGTAGACGAGTGTGGTTGGGCATTGGATACATCTCTGAGGGTTTGCCTTTTGGGAATCTCCTGTGTGAGTTTGGGGATTTTTACTGGTTGAGATTTCCTCGTTGATTGTTTCTGGAGGCGGTTGTGGAGCTTGCTTTTGGATTTCTTAATAGACCCTTCTCCGAGAAAGTCTTGGAGTGTAGGTAGGGCAGGGGGTTGTGCAGGAGGGGGTTGGTTCTCAGAGGGATGTGGTGGTAGTGCGGGCGGGTCCGGGGTTGGAGTCGCCACTGGCAGGACATTATCTGGGGTTGGTGACGGTAGAGGGGGTGCATCAGGAATGGGGAGGGTGGCCGGTTCACGGGTCTCAGGCCTAGCATTACTCAGAATATGGAATCGGTTGGATGGCCGGCTAGAGTTGTGAGACACTGGGGGGCTTTGAATGCTCGGGACTTGACGTCGGG